>JAWPHD010004386.1:0-189406 GCA_037043455.1 Cyrtodaria siliqua
AAGTGAGACCAGAAGTTGCATGTACAAGCCATGACAAGCCAACAATGCGTTCCACCGTAAGTTTTTCATATGTATACGTACTTTCAACAGATATGCACAAGTCAGAAATGAAACGGGCACTCTATGGCACGCAGAATGATACTTGTTGACATTTCATTGCCAAGGGACGTAATACGTGTACGGGAAAATAGGAGAAACACAGAGATAACTTAGATTTTTACGCGATCTGATAGTACATATGATTATTATTCATAATAGTAATACGTATAGAATATGTACAATATTATCTGGCTTGTTGTTATGATTGTTAATATGACTATTGTTATAATTATTGCAGCAAACCTGTATCAAGACACAACGTTAATCGCTTTTCAAGTGAGCCCAGAAGTTGCATGTACAAGCCATGACAAGCCAACAATGCGTTCCACCGTAAGTTTTTCATATGTATACGTACTTTCAACAGATATGCACACGTCAGAAATGAAACGTGCACTTTATGGCACGCAGAATGATACTTGTTGACATTTCATTGCCAAGGGATGTAATCCGTGTACGGGGAAATAGGAGAAACACAGAGATAACTTAGACTTTTACGCGATCTGATAGGCCATATGATTATTATTCATAATAGTAATACGTATAGAATATGTACAATATTATCTGGCTTGTTGTTATGATTGTTAATATGACTATTGTTATAATTATTGCAGCAAACCTGTATCAAGACGCAACGTTAATCGCTTCTCAAGTGAGCCCAGAAGTTGCATGTACAAGCCATGACAAGCCAACAATGCGTTCCACCGTAAGTTTTTCATATGTATACGCACTTTCAACAGATATGCACACATCAGAAATGAAACGTGCACTCTATGGCACGCAGAATGATACTTGTTGACATTTCATTGCCAAGGGATGTAATCCGTGTACGGGGAAATAGGAGAAACACAGAGATAACTTAGATTTTTACGCGATCTGATAGGCCATATGATTATTATTCATAATAGTAATACGTATAGAATATGTACAATATTATCTGGCTTGTTGTTATGATTGTTAATATGACTATTGTTATGATTATTGCAGCATACCTGTATCAAGACACAACGTTAATCGCTTTTCAAGTGAGCCCAGAAGTTGCATGTACAAGCCATGACAAGCCAACAATGCGTTCCACCGTAAGTTTTTCATATGTATACGTACTTTCAACAGATATGCACACGTCAGAAATGAAACGTGCACTTTATGGCACGCAGAATGATACTTGTTGACATTTCATTGCCAAGGGATGTAATCCGTGTACGGGAAAATAGGAGAAACACAGAGATAACTTAGATTTTTACGCAATCTGATAGGCCATATGATTATTATTCATAATAGTAATACGTATAGAATATGTACAATATTATCTGGCTTGTTGTTATGATTGTTAATATGACTATTGTTATAATTATTGCAGCAAACCTGTATCAAGACACAACGTTAATCGCTTCTCAAGTGAGCCCAGAAGTTGCATGTACAAGCCATGACAAGCCAACAATGCGTTCCACCGTAAGTTTTTCATATGTATACGCACTTTCAACAGACATGCACACATCAGAAATGAAACGTGCACTCTATGGCACGCAGAATGATACTTGTTGACATTTCATTGCCAAGGGATGTAATCCGTGTACGGGGAAATAGGAGAAACACAGAGATAACTTAGATTTTTACGCGATCTGATAGGCCATATGATAATTATTCATAATAGTAATACGTATAGAATATGTACAATATTATCTGGCTTGTTGTTATGATTGTTAATATGACTATTGTTATAATTATTGCAGCATACCTGTATCAAGACACAACGTTAATCGCTTCTCAAGTGAGACCAGAAGTTGCATGTACAAGCCATGACAAGCCAACAATGCGTTCCACCGTAAGTTTTTCATATGTATACGTACTTTCAACAGATATGCACAAGTCAGAAATGAAACGGGCACTCTATGGCACGCAGAATGATACTTGTTGACATTTCATTGCCAAGGGACGTAATACGTGTACGGGAAAATAGGAGAAACACAGAGATAACTTAGATTTTTACGCGATCTGATAGTACATATGATTATTATTCATAATAGTAATACGTATAGAATATGTACAATATTATCTGGCTTGTTGTTATGATTGTTAATATGACTATTGTTATAATTATTGCAGCAAACCTGTATCAAGACACAACGTTAATCGCTTTTCAAGTGAGCCCCGAAGTTGCATGTACAAGCCATGACAAGCCAACAATGCGTTCCACCGTAAGTTTTTCATATGTATACGTACTTTCAACAGATATGCACACGTCAGAAATGAAACGTGCACTTTATGGCACGCAGAATGATACTTGTTGACATTTCATTGCCAAGGGATGTAATCCGTGTACGGGGAAATAGGAGAAACACAGAGATAACTTAGACTTTTACGCGATCTGATAGGCCATATGATTATTATTCATAATAGTAATACGTATAGAATATGTACAATATTATCTGGCTTGTTGTTATGATTGTTAATATGACTATTCTTATAATTATTGCAGCAAACCTGTATCAAGACGCAACGTTAATCGCTTCTCAAGTGAGCCCAGAAGTTGCATGTACAAGCCATGACAAGCCAACAATGCGTTCCACCGTAAGTTTTTCATATGTATACGCACTTTCAACAGATATGCACACATCAGAAATGAAACGTGCACTCTATGGCACGCAGAATGATACTTATTGACATTTCATTGCCAAGGGATGTAATCCGTGTACGGGGAAATAGGAGAAACACAGAGATAACTTAGATTTTTACGCGATCTGATAGGCCATATGATTATTATTCATAATAGTAATACGTATAGAATATGTACAATATTATCTGGCTTGTTGTTATGATTGTTAATATGACTATTGTTATAATTATTGCAGCATACCTGTATCAAGACACAACGTTAATCGCTTCTCAAGTGAGCCCAGAAGTTGCATGTACAAGCCATGACAAGCCAACAATGCGTTCCACCGTAAGTTTTTCATATGTATACGTACTTTCAACAGATATGCACAAGTCAGAAATGAAACGGGCACTCTATGGCACGCAGAATGATACTTGTTGACATTTCATTGCCAAGGGACGTAATACGTGTACGGGAAAACAGGAGAAACACAGAGAAAACTTAGATTTTTACGCGATCTGATAGTACATATGATTATTATTCATAATAGTAATACGTATAGAATATGTACAATATTATCTGGCTTGTTGTTATGATTGTTAATATGACTATTGTTATAATTATTGCAGCAAACCTGTATCAAGACACAACGTTAATCGCTTTTCAAGTGAGCCCCGAAGTTGCATGTACAAGCCATGACAAGCCAACAATGCGTTCCACCGTAAGTTTTTCATATGTATACGTACTTTCAACAGATATGCACACGTCAGAAATGAAACGTGCACTTTATGGCACGCAGAATGATACTTGTTGACATTTCATTGCCAAGGGATGTAATCCGTGTACGGGGAAATAGGAGAAACACAGAGATAACTTAGACTTTTACGCGATCTGATAGGCCATATGATTATTATTCATAATAGTAATACGTATAGAATATGTACAATATTATCTGGCTTGTTGTTATGATTGTTAATATGACTATTGTTATAATTATTGCAGCAAACCTGTATCAAGACGCAACGTTAATCGCTTCTCAAGTGAGCCCAGAAGTTGCATGTACAAGCCATGACAAGCCAACAATGCGTTCCACCGTAAGTTTTTCATATGTATACGCACTTTCAACAGATATGCACACATCAGAAATGAAACGTGCACTCTATGGCACGCAGAATGATACTTATTGACATTTCATTGCCAAGGGATGTAATCCGTGTACGGGGAAATAGGAGAAACACAGAGATAACTTAGATTTTTACGCGATCTGATAGGCCATATGATTATTATTCATAATAGTAATACGTATAGAATATGTACAATATTATCTGGCTTGTTGTTATGATTGTTAATATGACTATTGTTATAATTATTGCAGCAAACCTGTATCAAGACACAACGTTAATCGCTTCTCAAGTGAGCCCAGAAGTTGCATGTACAAGCCATGACAAGCCAACAATGCGTTCCACCGTAAGTTTTTCATATGTATACGCACTTTCAACAGATATGCACACATCAGAAATGAAACGTGCACTCTATGGCACGCAGAATGATACTTGTTGACATTTCATTGCCAAGGGATGTAATCCGTGTACGGGGAAATAGGAGAAACACAGAGATAACTTAGATTTTTACGCGATCTGATAGGCCATATGATTATTATTCATAATAGTAATACGTATAGAATATGTACAATATTATCTGGCTTGTTGTTATGATTGATAATATGACTATTGTTATGATTATTGCAGCATACCTGTATCAAGACACAACGTTAATCGCTTTTCAAGTGAGCCCAGAAGTTGCATGTACAAGCCATGACAAGCCAACAATGCGTTCCACCGTAAGTTTTTCATATGTATACGTACTTTCAACAGATATGCACACGTCAGAAATGAAACGTGCACTTTATGGCACGCAGAATGATACTTGTTGACATTTCATTGCCAAGGGATGTAATCCGTGTACGGGAAAATAGGAGAAACACAGAGATAACTTAGATTTTTACGCGATCTGATAGGCCATATGATTATTATTCATAATAGTAATACGTATAGAATATGTACAATATTATCTGGCTTGTTGTTATGATTGTTAATATGACTATTGTTATAATTATTGCAGCAAACCTGTATCAAGACACAACGTTAATCGCTTCTCAAGTGAGCCCAGAAGTTGCATGTACAAGCCATGACAAGCCAACAATGCGTTCCACCGTAAGTTTTTCATATGTATACGCACTTTCAACAGACATGCACACATCAGAAATGAAACGTGCACTCTATGGCACGCAGAATGATACTTGTTGACATTTCATTGCCAAGGGATGTAATCCGTGTACGGGGAAATAGGAGAAACACAGAGATAACTTAGATTTTTACGCGATCTGATAGGCCATATGATAATTATTCATAATAGTAATACGTATAGAATATGTACAATATTATCTGGCTTGTTGTTATGATTGTTAATATGACTATTGTTATAATTATTGCAGCATACCTGTATCAAGACACAACGTTAATCGCTTCTCAAGTGAGACCAGAAGTTGCATGTACAAGCCATGACAAGCCAACAATGCGTTCCACCGTAAGTTTTTCATATGTATACGTACTTTCAACAGATATGCACAAGTCAGAAATGAAACGGGCACTCTATGGCACGCAGAATGATACTTGTTGACATTTCATTGCCAAGGGACGTAATACGTGTACGGGAAAATAGGAGAAACACAGAGATAACTTAGATTTTTACGCGATCTGATAGTACATATGATTATTATTCATAATAGTAATACGTATAGAATATGTACAATATTATCTGGCTTGTTGTTATGATTGTTAATATGACTATTGTTATAATTATTGCAGCAAACCTGTATCAAGACACAACGTTAATCGCTTCTCAAGTGAGCCCAGAAGTTGCATGTACAAGCCATGACAAGCCAACAATGCGTTCCACCGTAAGTTTTTCATATGTATACGTACTTTCAACAGATATGCACAAGTCAGAAATGAAACGGGCACTCTATGGCACGCAGAATGATACTTGTTGACATTTCATTGCCAAGGGACGTAATACGTGTACGGGAAAACAGGAGAAACACAGAGAAAACTTAGATTTTTACGCGATCTGATAGTACATATGATTATTATTCATAATAGTAATACGTATAGAATATGTACAATATTATCTGGCTTGTTGTTATGATTGTTAATATGACTATTGTTATAATTATTGCAGCAAACCTGTATCAAGACACAACGTTAATCGCTTTTCAAGTGAGCCCCGAAGTTGCATGTACAAGCCATGACAAGCCAACAATGCGTTCCACCGTAAGTTTTTCATATGTATACGTACTTTCAACAGATATGCACACGTCAGAAATGAAACGTGCACTTTATGGCACGCAGAATGATACTTGTTGACATTTCATTGCCAAGGGATGTAATCCGTGTACGGGGAAATAGGAGAAACACAGAGATAACTTAGACTTTTACGCGATCTGATAGGCCATATGATTATTATTCATAATAGTAATACGTATAGAATATGTACAATATTATCTGGCTTGTTGTTATGATTGTTAATATGACTATTGTTATAATTATTGCAGCAAACCTGTATCAAGACGCAACGTTAATCGCTTCTCAAGTGAGCCCAGAAGTTGCATGTACAAGCCATGACAAGCCAACAATGCGTTCCACCGTAAGTTTTTCATATGTATACGCACTTTCAACAGATATGCACACATCAGAAATGAAACGTGCACTCTATGGCACGCAGAATGATACTTATTGACATTTCATTGCCAAGGGATGTAATCCGTGTACGGGGAAATAGGAGAAACACAGAGATAACTTAGATTTTTACGCGATCTGATAGGCCATATGATTATTATTCATAATAGTAATACGTATAGAATATGTACAATATTATCTGGCTTGTTGTTATGATTGTTAATATGACTATTGTTATAATTATTGCAGCATACCTGTATCAAGACACAACGTTAATCGCTTCTCAAGTGAGCCCAGAAGTTGCATGTACAAGCCATGACAAGCCAACAATGCGTTCCACCGTAAGTTTTTCATATGTATACGTACTTTCAACAGATATGCACAAGTCAGAAATGAAACGGGCACTCTATGGCACGCAGAATGATACTTGTTGACATTTCATTGCCAAGGGACGTAATACGTGTACGGGAAAATAGGAGAAACACAGAGATAACTTAGATTTTTACGCGATCTGATAGTACATATGATTATTATTCATAATAGTCATACGTATAGAATATGTACAATATTATCTGGCTTGTTGTTATGATTGTTAATATGACTATTGTTATAATTATTGCAGCAAACCTGTATCAAGACACAACGTTAATCGCTTTTCAAGTGAGCCCAGAAGTTGCATGTACAAGCCATGACAAGCCAACAATGCGTTCCACCGTAAGTTTTTCATATGTATACGTACTTTCAACAGATATGCACACGTCAGAAATGAAACGTGCACTTTATGGCACGCAGAATGATACTTGTTGACATTTCATTGCCAAGGGATGTAATCCGTGTACGGGGAAATAGGAGAAACACAGAGATAACTTAGACTTTTACGCGATCTGATAGGCCATATGATTATTATTCATAATAGTAATACGTATAGAATATGTACAATATTATCTGGCTTGTTGTTATGATTGTTAATATGACTATTGTTATAATTATTGCAGCAAACCTGTATCAAGACACAACGTTAATCGCTTCTCAAGTGAGCCCAGAAGTTGCATGTACAAGCCATGACAAGACAACAATGCGTTCCACCGTAAGTTTTTCATATGTATACGCACTTTCAACAGATATGCACACATAAGAAATGAAACGTGCACTCTATGGCACGCAGAATGATACTTGTTGACATTTCATTGCCAAGGGATGTAATCCGTGTACGGGGAAATAGGAGAAACACAGAGATAACTTAGATTTTTACGCGATCTGATAGGCCATATGATTATTATTCATAATAGTAATACGTATAGAATATGTACAATATTATCTGGCTTGTTGTTATGATTGTTAATATGACTATTGTTATGATTATTGCAGCATACCTGTATCAAGACACAACGTTAATCGCTTCTCAAGTGAGCCCAGAAGTTGCATGTACAAGCCATGACAAGCCAACAATGCGTTCCACCGTAAGTTTTTCATATGTATACGTACTTTCAACAGATATGCACAAGTCAGAAATGAAACGGGCACTCTATGGCACGCAGAATGATACTTGTTGACATTTCATTGCCAAGGGACGTAATACGTGTACGGGAAAATAGGAGAAACACAGAGATAACTTAGATTTTTACGCGATCTGATAGTACATATGATTATTATTCATAATAGTAATACGTATAGAATATGTACAATATTATCTGGCTTGTTGTTATGATTGTTAATATGACTATTGTTATAATTATTGCAGCAAACCTGTATCAAGACACAACGTTAATCGCTTTTCAAGTGAGCCCAGAAGTTGCATGTACAAGCCATGACAAGCCAACAATGCGTTCCACCGTAAGTTTTTTCATATGTATACGTACTTTAAACAGATATGCACACGTCAGAAATGAAACGTGCACTTTATGGCACGCAGAATGATACTTGTTGACATTTCATTGCCAAGGGATGTAATCCGTGTACGGGGAAATAGGAGAAACACAGAGATAACTTAGATTTTTACGCGATCTGATAGGCCATATGATTATTATTCATAATAGTAATACGTATAGAATATGTACAATATTATCTGGCTTGTTGTTATGATTGTTAATATGACTATTGTTATAATTATTGCAGCAAACCTGGATCAAGACACAACGTTAATCGCTTCTCAAGTGAGCCCAGAAGTTGCATGTACAAGCCATGACAAGCCAACAATGCGTTCCACCGTAAGTTTTTCATATGTATACGCACTTTCAACAGATATGCACACATCAGAAATGAAACGTGCACTCTATGGCACGCAGAATGATACTTGTTGACATTTCATTGCCAAGGGATGTAATCCGTGTACGGGGAAATAGGAGAAACACAGAGATAACTTAGATTTTTACGCGATCTGATAGGCCATATGATTATTATTCATAATAGTAATACGTATAGAATATGTACAATATTATCTGGCTTGTTGTTATGATTGTTTATATGACTATTGTTATAATTATTGCAGCATACCTGTATCAAGACACAACGTTAATCGCTTCTCAAGTGAGCCCAGAAGTTGCATGTACAAGCCATGACAAGCCAACAATGCGTTCCACCGTAAGTTTTTCATATGTATACGTACTTTCAACAGATATGCACAAGTCAGAAATGAAACGGGCACTCTATGGCACGCAGAATGATACTTGTTGACATTTCATTGCCAAGGGACGTAATACGTGTACGGGAAAACAGGAGAAACACAGAGAAAACTTAGATTTTTACGCGATCTGATAGTACATATGATTATTATTCATAATAGTAATACGTATAGAATATGTACAATATTATCTGGCTTGTTGTTATGATTGTTAATATGACTATTGTTATAATTATTGCAGCAAACCTGTATCAAGACACAACGTTAATCGCTTTTCAAGTGAGCCCAGAAGTTGCATGTACAAGCCATGACAAGCCAACAATGCGTTCCACCGTAAGTTTTTCATATGTATACGTACTTTCAACAGATATGCACACGTCAGAAATGAAACGTGCACTTTATGGCACGCAGAATGATACTTGTTGACATTTCATTGCCAAGGGATGTAATCCGTGTACGGGGAAATAGGAGAAACACAGAGATAACTTAGATTTTTACGCGATCTGATAGGCCATATGATTATTATTCATAATAGTAATACGTATAGAATATGTACAATATTATCTGGCTTGTTGTTATGATTGTTAATATGACTATTATTATAATTATTGCAGCAAACCTGTATCAAGACACAACGTTAATCGCTTCTCAAGTGAGCCAAGAAGTTGCATGTACAAGCCATGACAAGCCAACAATGCGTTCCACCGTAAGTTTTTCATATGTATACGCACTTTCAACAGATATGCACACATCAGAAATGAAACGTGCACTCTATGGCACGCAGAATGATACTTGTTGACATTTCATTGCCAAGGGACGTAATACGTGTACGGGAAAATAGGAGAAACAGAGATTACTTAGATTTTTACGCGATCTGATAGTACATATGATTATTATTCATAATAGTAATACGTATAGAATATGTACAATATTATCTGGCTTGTTGTTATGATTGTTAATATGACTATTGTTATAATTATTGCAGCAAACCTGTATCAAGACACAACGTTAATCGCTTCTCAAGTGAGCCCAGAAGTTGCATGTAAAAGCCATGACAAGCCAACAATGCGTTCCACCGTAAGTTTTTCATATGTATACGCACTTTCAACAGATATGCACACATCAGAAATGAAACGTGCACTCTATGGCACGCAGAATGATACTTGTTGACATTTCATTGCCAAGGGACGTAATACGTGTACGGGAAAATAGGAGAAACAGAGATAATTTAGATTTTTACGCGATCTGATAGTACATATGATTATTATTCATAATAGTAATACGTATAGAATATGTACAATATTATCTGGCTTGTTGTTATGATTGTTAATATGACTATTGTTATAATTATTGCAGCAAACCTGTATCAAGACACAACGTTAATCGCTTCTCAAGTGAGCCCAGAAGTTGCATGTACAAGCCATGACAAGCCGACAATGCGTTCCACCGTAAGTTTTTCATATGTATACGTACTTTCAACAGATCTGATAGTACATATGATTATTATTCATAATAGTAATACGTATAGAATATGTACAATATTATCTGGCTTGTTGTTATGATTGTTATAATTATTGCAGCAAACCTGTATCAAGACACAACTTTAATCGTTATCCAGCCAGCCAGCCAGCCAGCCAGCCAGCCAGCCAGCCAGACAGCCAGCCAGCCAGCCAGCCAGCCAGCCAGCCAGCCAGACAGCCAGACAGACAGCCAGCCAGCCAGCCAGCCAGACAGCCAGCCAGCCAGACAGCCAGCCAGACAGCCAGCCAGCCAGACAGACAGCCAGTCAGACAGCCAGCCAGCAAGACAGCCAGCCAGCCAGCCAGCCAGACAGACAGAAGCCAGCCAGACAGCCAGACAGCCAGACAGCCAGCCAGACAGCCAGCTAGACAGACAGACAGACAGCCAGCCAGCCAGCCAGCCAGACAGCCAGCCAGCCAGCCAGCCAGCCAGCCAGCCAGCCAGCCAGCCAGCCAGCCAGCCAGCCAGCCAGCCAGCCAGCCAGACAGACAGCCAGCCAGCCAGCCAGCCAGCCAGCAAGCCAGCCAGCCAGCCAGCCAGCCAGCAAGCCAGCCAGCCAGCCAGCCAGCCAGCCAGCCAGCCAGCCAGCCAGCCAGCCAGCCAGCCAGCCAGCCAGCCAGCCAGCCAGACAGCCAGCCAGCCAGCCAGACAGCCAGCCAGCCAGTCAGCCAGCCAGACAGACAGCCAGCCAGCCAGACAGCCAGCCAGCCAGCCAGCCAGCCAGCCAGCCAGACAGCCAGCCAGCCAGACAGACAGACAGACAGACAGACAGACAGACAGACAGACAGCCAGACAGCAAGACAGACAGCCAGACAGACAGCCAGACAGACAGCAAGCCAGCCAGCCTGACAGCCTGACAGCCTGACAGCCAGCCAGCCAGCCAGCCAGCCAGCCAGACAGCCAGACAGCCAGACAGCCAGACAGACAGACAGACAGACAGCCAGCCAGACAGCCAGACAGACAGACAGCCAGCCAGACAGCCAGCCAGACAGACAGACAGACAGACAGACAGCCAGCCAGCCAGCCAGCCAGCCAGACAGACAGACAGCCAGCCAGCCAGCCAGCCAGACAGCCAGCCAGACAGACAGACAGCCAGACAGACAGACAGCCAGACAGCCAGCCAGACAGACAGCCAGCCAGACAGACAGCCAGCCAGCCAGACAGACAGCCAGACAGACAGCCAGACAGACAGCCAGACAGACAGCCAGACAGACAGCCAGCCAGACAGGCCAGACAGTGAGCCAGACAGTCTAGACAGAGACCCAGACAGGACAGGCAGAGAGCCAGACAGAAACTCAGACAGGCCACACAGACAGACAGACAACAGACAGACAGACAGACAGACAGGCCAGACAGACAGAGGGCCAGACAGGCTAGACAGAGAGGCAGACAGAGACTCAGACAGGCCAGGCAGAGAGCCAGACAGACAGACTGACAGACAGACAGACAGACAGACTGACAGACAGACAGACAGACAGACAGACAGAGGGCCAGACAAGCTAGACAGACAGGCAGACAGAAACTCAGACAGGCCAGGCAGAGAGCCAGACAGACAGACTGACAGACAGACAGACAGACAGACCGACAGACAGACAGACAGACAGTCAGACAGACAGAGACCAGACAGACAGAGACCAGACAGGCTAGACAGAGAGGCAGACAGAGGCCCAGACAGTACAGGCAGAGAGCCAGACAGAGACCCAGACAGGCCAGGCAAAGAGACAGACAGACAGACAGAGAGAGACCAGACAGGCATGACAGAGGGTCAGAGAGCCAGACAGTTTAAACAGAGAGGTAGACAGAGACCCAGACAGGCCAGACAGAGACTCAGACAGGACAGGCAGAGAGCCAGCCAGCCAGACAGCCAGCCAGCCAGCCAGCCAGCCAGCCAGCCAGCCAGCCAGCCAGCCAGCCAGACCGACAGACAGACAGTCTAGACAGAGACCCAGACAGGACAGGCAGAGAGCCAGACAGAAACTCAGGCAGGCCAGACAGCCAGCCAGCCAGACAGACAGACAGACAGACAGACAGAAAGGCCAGGCAGAAAGCCAGACAGAGTCCCTGACAGGCCTGGCAGAGAGCCAGACAGCCAGACAGCCAGACTGACTGACAGACAGACAGACAGAGGGTCAGACAGGCTAGACAGAGAGGCAGACAGAGACCCAGACAGGCCAGGCAAAGAGCCAGACTGAAACCCAGACAGGCCAGATAGACAGACAGACACACAGACAGACAGACAGACAGACTGACAGACAGACAGACAGACAGACAGACAGACAGACAGACAGACAGACAGACAGACAGAGAGACATACAGACAGACAGACAGACAGACAGACAGACAGACAGACAGACAGACAGACAGAAAGGCCAGACAGACAGACAGACAGACAGAGACCAGACAGGCCAGACAGAGGGCCAGACAGAGAGCCAGACAGGCTAGACAGAGAGGCAGACAAAGGCCCAGACAGACCAGGCAGAGAGCCAAACAGAGACCCAGACAGGCCAGGCAGACAGACAGACAGACAGACAGACAGACAGACAGAGAGAGACCAGACAGGCATGATAGAGGGCCAGTCAGAGAGCCAGACAGTTTAGACAGAGAGGTAGAGAGAGACCCAGGCAGGCCAGACAGAGACTCAGACAGGACAGGCAGAGAGCCAGCCAGCCAGCCAGCCAGCCAGCCATACAGACAGACAGACAGACAGACATACAGAGGCAGACAGAGACCAAGACGGGCCAGGCAGAAAGCCAGACAAAGACGCAGGCAGGCCACGCAGAGAGCCAGAGAGCCAGACAGCCAGACATACAAGCAAATGTAGAAACCTGACCCTGAATATTGTCCCTTAATACAAGCCCATGCATGTACCTAATTCCTGACCTTGGATATTTTCCCTTAATACAAGCCCGTATATACGATTTATGTTCAAACCTGAACCTGAATAGTGTCTCTTAAAAGCCCATACGTATTATGTAAAAACCTGACCCTGACTATTGTTCCATAATACAAGCCCATACATACACATTATGTACAAACCTGATCTGGATTTAAGCCCATACATATTACTTATGTACAAAGCTGGCCCTGACTATTGTCCCGTAGTACAAGCCCATGCATATACATAATGTACAAACCTGAACCTATATATTGTTCTTTAATTTACGCCTATATATATACCTTATGTACAAACCTGATCTAACTATTGTCACATAATACAAGCACATACATATACATAATGTACACACCTGACCCTAGATATTCTCCTTTAATACAGGCCCGTATATATATACTTTATGTACAAACATGACCCTGGATATTGTTTCTTAATTAAAGCCCATACATATTAGGTATGTACAAACCTGACCCCGGATATTGTCCCGTAATACAATCCCAAACATATATCTAATGTAGAACCCTGACTATGTTCCCGTAATACACTCAGACAGAGACCCTAACAGGCCAGGCAGAGAGCCAGACAGAGACCCAGACAGCCAGACTGACAGACAGACAGACAGACAGACAGACAGACAGACAGAAATACAGAGGGCCAGACAGGCTAGACAGAGAGGCAGACAGAGACCCAGACAGGCCAGGCAGAGAGCCAGACACAACCCCAGACAAGCCAGACAGTCAGACAGCCAGACAGACAAACTGACAGACATACAGGCCAGACAGACAGACAGACAGACAGAGGGCCAGACAGAGAGCCAGACAGGCCAGACAGAGAGCCAGAGAGGCTAGACAGAGTCCCAGACTGGCCAGGCAGAGAGCCAGACAGAAACCCAGACAGGCCAGACAGCCAGACAGAGAACAGACAGACAGACAGGCCAGATAGAGGGCCAGATAGAGAGCCAGACAGGCTAGACAAAGAGGTAGACAGAGACCAAACAGGCCAGACAGAGACCCAGACAGGCCAGGCAGAGATACAGCCAGCCAGCCAGACAGACAGACAGACATACTGACAGACAGACAGACAGACAGACAGACAGGCAGACAGGCAGACAGACTGACAGGCTAGACAGACAGACAGACAGACAGACAGACAGACAGACAGAGAGGCAGACAGAGACCCAGACGGGCCAGGCAGAGACCAGACAGAGACCCAGACAGGCCAGGTAGAGAGCCAGACAGCCAGAGAGCCAGACTGACAGACAGACAGACATACAGACAAACAGACAGACAGACAGACAGACAGACATACATAGGGCCAGACAGAGAGCCAGACAGGCTAGACAGAGAGGCAGACAGAGACCCAGACAGGCCAGGCAGAGAGCTAGACAGAAACCCAGACAGGCCAGACAACAAGACAGACAGACAGACAGACAGACAGACGGGCCAGACAAACAGACAGACAGACAGACAGACAGGCCAGACAGACAGACAGACAGACAGACATAGGGACAGAGACCAGACAGGCCAGACAGATGGCCAGACAGAGAGACAGACAGGCCATACAGAGATGTAGACATGCCAGGCAGAGAGCCAGCCAGCCAGCCAGACAGCCAGACAGACAGACAGGCCAGACAAACAGACAGACAGACAGAGAGGCAGACAGAGACTCAGACGGGCCAGGCAGAGAGCCAGACAGCCAGACAGCCAGACGGACTGACAGACATACAGACAGACAGAGGTTCAGACAGAGAGCCATATAGGCTAGACAGAGAGGCAGACAGAGACCCAGAGAGACCAGACAGAGAGCCAGACAGAGAGCCAGGCAGACAGACAGACGCCAGACAGACCAGACAGAGAGCCAGACAGAGACCCAGACAGGCCAGCCAGACAGACACACACACAGAGAGAGACCATACAGGCCAGACAGAGGGCCAGACAAAGAGCCAGACATGCTAGACAGAGAGGTAAACAGAGACCCAGACAGGCCAGGCAGAAAACTAGACAGGCCAGGCCAGGCCAGGCAGGCAGGCAGGCAGGCAGACAGACAGACAGACAGACAGACAGACAGACGGACAGACGGACAGACGGACAGGCGGACAGGCGGACAGGCGGACAGACGGACAGGCGGACAGACAGAGGTTCAGACAGAGAGCCATATAGGCTAGACAGAGAGGCAGACAGAGACCCAGAGAGACCAGACAGAGAGCCAGACAGAGAGCCAGACAGGCCAGGCAGACAGACAGACGCCAGACAGACCAGACAGAGAGCCACACAGAGACCCAAACAGGCCAGCCAGACAGACAGACACACAGAGAGAGACCATACAGGCCAGACAGAGGGCCAGACAGAGAGCCAGACATGCTAGACAGAGAGGTAAACAGTAAACCCAGACAGGCCAGGCAGAGATACAGCCAGCCAGCCAGACAGCCAGACAGACATACTGACAGACAGACAGACAGACAGACAGACAGACAGACAGACAGACAGACAGGCAGACAGGCAGACAGACTGACAGGCTAGACAGACAGACAGACAGACAGACAGACGGACAGACGGACAGGCGGACAGGCGGACAGACAGAGGTTCAGACAGAGAGCCATATAGGCTAGACAGAGAGGCAGACAGAGACCCAGAGAGACCAGACAGAGAGCCAGACAGAGAGCCAGACAGAGAGCCAGACAGGCCAGGCAGACAGACAGACGCCAGACAGACCAGACAGAGAGCCACACAGAGACCCAGACAGGCCAGCCAGACAGACAGACACACAGAGAGAGACCATACAGGCCAGACAGAGAGCCAGACATGCTAGACAGAGAGGTAAACAGAGACCCAGACAGGCCAGGCAGAAAACTAGACAGACAGACAGACAGACAGACAGACAGACAGACAGACAGACAGACAGACAGAGACCCAGACAGACAGACAGACAGACAGACAGACAGACAGACAGACAGACAGGCAGGCAGGCAGGCAGGCAGGCAGGCAGGCAGGCAGGCAGACAGGCAGACAGGCAGACAGGCAGACTGGACAGACAGACAGACAGACAGACAGACAGACAGACAGACAGGCAGACAGAGACCCAGACGGGCCAGGCAGAGAGCCAGACAGAGACCCAGTCAGGCCAGGCAGAGAGCCAGACAGCCAGACTGACAAACAGACAGACAGACAGACAGAGGTCCAGACAGAGAGCCAGACAGGCTAGACCGAGAGGCAGACAGAGACCCAGAAAGAGAGCCAGACAGAGACCCAGACAGGCCAGGCAGACAGACAGACAGACTAGACAGAAAGGCAGACAGAGGCCCAGACAGACCAGGCAGAGAGCCAGACAGAGACCCAGACAGGCCAGCCAGACAGACACAGAGAGAGAGACCAGACTGGCCAGACAGAGGGCAAGACAGAGAGCCAGACAGACCAGACAGAGACCCAGACAGGCCAGGCAGAGAGCCAGCCAGCCAGCCAGCCAGACAAACAGACAGACAGACAGACAGACAGACAGACAGACAGACGGCCAGACAGACAGACAGAGACCCAGACGGGCCAGGCAGAGAGCCAGACAGAGACCTAGACAGACAGAGACCAGACAGATGGCCAGACAGATGGCCAGACAGAGAGCCAGACAGGCCAGACAGAGAGGTAGACATGCCAGACAGACGGACAGAGAGGCAGACAAAGACCCAGACGGGCAAGGCAGAGAGCCAGACAGAGACCCAGACAGGTCAGACAGAGAGCCAGACAGGTCAGACAGAGAGCCAGACAGGTCAGACAGCCAGACAGCCAGACTGACAAACAGACAGACAGACAGATCGCCAGACAGGCTAGACAGGCTAGACAGAGAGGCAGACAGAGACCCAGACAGGCAAGACAGAGAGCCAGACAGAGACTCAGACAGGCCAGGTATACAGGCAGACAGACAGACAGACAGACAGACAGAGAAAAAGAAAAAGACAGACATACAAGCAAATGTAGAAACCGGACCCTGGATATTGTCCCTTATTACAAGCCCATGCATGTACCTAATTCCTGACCTTGGATAGTTTCCCTTAATTCAAGCCCGTATATACGATTTATGTACAAACCTGAACCTGAATAGTGTCTCTTAATTAAGGCCCATACGTATTATGTACAAACCTGACCCTGACTATTGTTCCATAATACAAGCCCATACATACACATTCTGTACAAACCTGGCCCCGACTATTTCCCTTAATACAACCCTATACATGAATCTAATGTACAAACCTGATCTGGATTTAAGCCCATACATATTACTTATGTACACAGCTTGCCCTGACTATTGTCCCGTAGTACAAGCCCATGCATATACATAATGTACAAACCTGAACCTATATATTTTCCTTTAATTCACGCCCATATATATACCTTATGTACAAACCTAACTCTAACTATTGTCACATAATACAAGCCAGTACATATACATAATGTACACATCTGACCCTAGATATTCTCCTTTAATACAGGCCCATATATATATACTTTATGTACAAACCTGACCCCGGATATTGTCCCGTAATACAATCCCAAACATATATCTAATGTAGAACCCTGACTATGTTCCCGTAATACACTCATACGGACACCCAGACAGGCCAGGCAGAGAGCCAGACAGAGAGCCAGACAGCCAGACTGACAGACAGACAGACAGACAGACAGACAGACAGACAGACAGAGGGCCAGACAGGCTAGACAGAGAGGCAGACAGAGACCCAGACAGGCCAGGCAGATAGCCAGACTCATTTAGACATCAAGAGCAATATTCCTGCGAAGTTTCATGGAAATCCGTCGAGTAGTTGTAGAGTAGTCGCTAAAACGTTTTACTAAATAACTCTATGTAAACAAAAATGGCCGCTGGCAGCCATGTTTAACGTCGAATCAAAACAATTTTCGACAAGGACCAACATCATATCATGCTGATCATTTTAGAAAAAGTCCCATATCAATATCACTTAAGAGTTTTCAAGAAGTAATCGCTACAAACTTGTTTTTTAAAAATCTATTTTTAGATTTGGTGGCCATCTTGGATTTCACCTAAACATGAATATTTGCTAGGATCAACTAGACTTCATGGGTAACATTTCTTTTTAAGTTTCATGAAAATCCATTCCGTAGTTTCAGAGGAGTATTCGCTACAAAAAAAGTTAACGGACGGACAGACAGACGGACGGACGGACGGACGGACGACGGACGCCACACCACGGCATAAGCTCTGCTAATCTCTGATTAGTAGAGCTAAAAACGCAAATGAAGGCAGACTCTTTGCCGTCTTTTTCATTCAGCAAGTTCAATAAATTCAATATTCTATATTCAATATTCAATATTCTATATTTCCACATGGTAAAACTGAGAAAATTCCACTCCTCCAATAAACTTAATCCTTTTCATTGGAGTAACAACTACAAAAACACAGTCAATCGATTATATATTTATTAGAACTACACAGGGAAACATTTATATATTTATTACAACACAGTGAAACATTTATATATTTATTACAACTTCACAGTGAAACATTTATATATTTATTACAACTAAACAGTGAAACATTTATATATTTATTACAACAGTGAAACATTTATATATTTATTACAACACAGTGAAACATTTATATATGTATTACAACAACACAGAACAATCACAATCATGAAACAGTACCTTAATTTTTGACCGCTACGCGTCATAATCGGGAAACAGTCGAAATTGTTTCACGGGCATGTATGGGAATTTTACGTGGGGTCTTACAGGGAGGTATAATAAAAATAAATGTTCCTTATATCAAGTACTTTTCAGAGAAAGTTTTGACTGCAAGTATACACGAATTTATTTTAAACTGGTACATAAACATCTTATAATTATTTAGTTTCAATTCAAGTTCATTTATCTCCTGATAGCGTCAAGATGCGCCAAGAAAATAGGCTGGGCATCTACTTTCAGATAAACATCTAGTGAACATGACTGTGAAAACAAAATATGCAATTAAATTATGCCTATTACAGAAACAAATCTATGGAATAAATTTCAGGGTTGCCAGAATATCAGCCAAATAAACTTCCGTCTTTACTATGAACAAATGTCATTTTGCATCTGACCAATTTCTCCTCCTGCCCTAAAGCCATCCATTCCACCCATTTTGCTCTTGTTTTAAATTCAACTATTTTACATGTGTGCGTTATTTTTACTAGATGGGTGTTCCGCGGAAGACGTGTGTCACCTGTCAGCTGTTTGTCAGTTAAACAAGTTTTTTTTGGACCCAGATAAATGACCCTGACAAACTGGCCTGAGATAGTTTTCGTGAAGAAAACAAAGAGTATTTAACCCATATAATGACCTTCAGTGTGACCTTGACCTTTATATTTTAGTATGGTCATGGCGATGTCATGATGAGTATATACTGAAAGTTTTATGAAGAAATATGAAGAAATGAGAAAGTTATAGCCAACGTTAAGTTTTCGTGACGGACTGATGGACTAACGGCCTGAAGACGGACGACAAAGTGATCCCTATGTATCGCATTTTTCTTCGAAAAGGTGACACAAAAAAGTGAAACAACTTACAAAACTATTGTTGTACAGTCACAGAACTTTTATCAAACAAAAGTAATGAATTAAAACAAGTTTCTTTTTTTTTTAAAAAAGGGACTGATAAATCCCGCATAAATGTGGATAATGAAAATGCATCAAACCTAGTTTAATTCTGACTTTCCCCACCCACACTCCTCACACCCACCCCCGACTTTTGTTTTAATTTAAAACTTCTGTTGATGCAATTTAATCGGCGCCCTCCTCCCCTACAGCCGTCCATTCCACCCATTTTGCTGTTGTTTTAAATTCAACATTTTACATCCGTACATCATTTTTAAAATGTGAAACAACTTACAAAACTATTGTTGTAGTCATAAAACTTTTATCACACAAAAGTAAATAATTTAAACAATTTTCTTTTTTCAAACAAAGGGACTTTGATGAATCCTGCATAAATTTGGATAATGAAATTGCATCAAACCTGGTTTAATTCTGACTTTTCCCGGACTTTTATTTAAAATCTGATTTTTCAAAAAATGTTGACCTTTGGGGGAAAATATCACACTTTTCAAGCTTTTCAAGCCAACATTGAATTTGATATTATGATTTAAAACAGGCATATATAAACTGAGCAAAAATGAAAAGTATCCCTTATTTTTTCCCTTCTTATATAGAATGCAAAACAGGAAATAAACAAATGGTGTACATAGAATAATTAGACCACCACCACCAATTGTCGAAACAAAATATTGTTTTGAAAAGATTAGTACACAAGGGAGATATCCCACTTTTTCTTAAATTACGTAAATCCAAGACAATATTATCTATATGTTGCTTACCAAAACATAAATTCACACAAAAACACGTAAACAGCAGCTTTTGCTCATCAAAAATTATCAAATTACCTCCCTTTAAAATTTCCATAGCATCCATAAATGAATATTGCTTGGTAAAATCTGTTTTTAATGGAATATTTAGTACTCAGTGAAGTCTTACAAACATCAAAATCAATTTAAATTAAAGTGCTGTTTGAGCTGTCCTACGCCCTCAAAAACTGGCCTATAGGAATACCAGCAAAAAAAGGGGGATACTTTTTATTTTTGCTCAGTATATAAAATGGATGTACAGTAACATCATAAAAGATCTTCAGAAAGTTATTAACATTCGTTCCAACACAACAATACGCGGTCGCGCCTTAATTACATTTAGCGATGGGAAAGCTTATATCAGTAGGATTTTTTAACGGTTATTAGGACAGCAAACATGTTTAAAATATTGTTTACTAACAAAATGCGATAAACTGTTTAAAATTACCTAATTAAATGTTTTAATTTTGCAATATGTAAATATTTTAATCCGAAATTAAGGTTTTATTTCATACACTAGCCAACCAAGTTTTCGCTTCTTGAAGAAGGGGTTGGATGGGGTATGACAGTTAATACTCAGACCACGTAATGAGGCTCAACATTTTTTTGATATTAAAGGGACACCGGCAATCTTGGAAATGTTTAAAAAGCATTTAAAATTACCTCTTAATTTATTAATCGAAAATCATTTTGACTTTAAACCTGCTTGAAAAAAATTGGAATTAAGTTTTGAGTATATTACTGGTGTAATATAATCACCAGTAAGTACTATGCAAGAACTATTAGCTTTATACTCTTCTTAAAATTAATATTAATGAACAGGAAGCCGTGAGTTTTTAAAAAATCAAGATTGCCGTGTGTCCCTTTTGAGACAGTAGCAATATTTAAAATACAAATATTTTGAAGAAAAAAACAATCGTCTGATTGGTTCTGTAATATGTAACACTGTGTAAATTAATGTTAAGTATTCTATGCAACATTTATGGTGAACCAGTCCATAAAGTGCACTCCAGTAAGGACTATTCCAATAGATACAAAACTGAAACAATTTGGAAAATAGGGTTCAGCCATATATGTTGATTCTATTCCGAATGCATTTTTATGTGATGGCGAGATTTTAGCCTTAGTAAACACAACTATTGCAGGCTTGGAATGTAGCTTCCGTACACAAGGTGATATAGACGTAGCCTATGATGGATGGTGTGACCTTGTTAAGAAAGAAATGTATAAAAAGCTACCTTACAAGTCTGTGAAGTGCGGAATGAGTAACAAGCGCAGGATAACAGGAAAGCCGTGGTGGAGTGAAACACTGTCTCAATTATGGAATAATGTTTGTACCTTAGAAAGTAAATGGTTACAGTCGTCTTCTTCGTCTGACAAGGTTAAGTTTAAGTCTAAATATTGTTTAGCAAGAAAGACATTTGACAGGCAAGTTCAACGATCAAAACGTCTATTTTGGTATAAAATGCAAAATGATATTCTTGAGGAGGTAAACATTAACCAAACCCAATTTTGGAAGTCAATAGGAAAGATTGGAGTGGGGCAAACTAAAAAACATGTTATACCAATGGAGGTCCTCTTGGATGACGGTAGCTTGTCAACGGCTGTGAAGGATGTTCTTTTAAAATGGGAACGTGATTTTGATCATCTTTTAAACTTGAACTCGGATGTTAATGGTGTATTTGAGTTAAATGTCGATGGGAATAATAATGTTTTTTTGGATAGTAATATTTCATTATTAGAAGTGAAGAAAGCTATAAATAATGCTAAGAGCGGTAAAGCTTTTGGCGTTGATTTAATACCGATTGATGTGTTAAAAAACGATACATCTGTATTGTTTCTGCATGCCTTATTTAATGTCTGGTTTGAAACCGGTACACTTCCTACAATTTGGGGTAAAAGTATTATTAATCCTATTCCGAAGACAAGCTCCGCTGATCCAAGAGACCCCCTATCTTACAGGGGAATAACATTAGCTTCGTCTATGTATAAACTTTATAGTTCAGTGTTGAATAATAGACTTTCTATATGGTCTGAAGTTGATAATAAAATTGTCGATGAGCAAAACGTTTTAGAAAAAATCGCAGCACAGTAGATCATATTGCCTCATTAACAAATATTATAGAAAGTAGAAAAAAGCTTAAGTTATCAACATTTTGTTCTTTTATAGATTTTCGTAAAGCATATGATTTTGTCAACAGAGAAAGACTTTGGAAGAGACTTCAGGATAGTGGCGTTTCTAGTAAAATGTTGATAGCAGTTAAGTCTTTATATACGTCTGTATCATCATGTGTAAGAGTGAACAATTTTTCAACCGATTGGTTCAACGTTAATGCTGGTTTAAGGCAAGGTTGTCCGCTGTCTCCTATACTTTTTAACTTGTTTATTAATGATTTGGCATTAAAAATCAAATCACTGGGGAAAGGTATAGAACT
This sequence comes from Cyrtodaria siliqua, assembly GCA_037043455.1. Lineage (NCBI taxonomy): Eukaryota > Metazoa > Mollusca > Bivalvia > Adapedonta > Hiatellidae > Cyrtodaria > Cyrtodaria siliqua. The sequence goes on from JAWPHD010004386.1 coordinate 23,300, forward strand.
TGATGACGGTGAAAAGGTGTGTATGTTATTATACGCTGATGATATTGTCCTAATTGCCGATAGTGAGCACGATCTTCAATTTATGTTGCATGAACTTCATAACTGGTGTGATAGTAATAGAATGTCTGTAAATAATAATAAAAGTAATGTTGTTCACTTTAGGCCAAATTCTGTCCAAAGAACAAAATGTATTTTTATGTGTGGACCTAATATTGTTGATACCATTGACCGATATCTTGGTCTAACTCTGAATGAATATTTGGATTATTCCAATACTGCTAAACTCGTTTCTCAAAGTGCTAGTAGAGCTTTAGGTTTGCTTATAGCTAAATATAAAAGTATGGGTGGTATGCCCTATGATGTTTATACAAAACTGTATGATTCTCTTGTCTGGCCTGTTATTTCATATGGAGCTTCTATATGGGGAAATAAATCATTCTCTTGTATAAATGCTATACAACATATTGATGTTTATACAAACCATATGATTATCTTGTTTGGCCTGTTATTTCATAAGGAGCTTCTATATGGGGAAATAAATCATTCTCTTGTATAAATGCTATACAACATAGAGCCATGAGGTTTTACTTAGGAGAAGGCAAATACACTCCAGTGGCCGCGTTATCAGGTGATATGGGTTGGATACCTCCTTGTATTAGACAATGGAAAAATGTGTGTAACCATTGGAGTCGTAATGTAAATCTTAACAATACAAGGATAAATAAACGTACTTTTGTTTGGGCTTATTATAAAGCTAACCGAAATTGTAAAAATTGGTTCCACTCTGTTGTTGATAAGTTTAAAAGAATTGGCTTAGATGCATACACGAATATAAACTTTTCCTTTCCAAAGTTAAAATTTATTGAAGATGTTACAACGGCTCTAATGGATTTATATGTAATAGATTGGAAGAATAGTATAAACAGAGTAACAGGAGTAAGTGGAGTAGGTAGAAACAAGTTAAGAACATACAGGCTATTTAAATCAGAGTATGAAGTTGAATCATATTGCAAACTTATATTACCTTTACAGCACAGAGCGGCATTTGCAAAGTTTAGGTGTGGCGTGGCACCGTTGAGAATCGAAACAGGTCGATATGAAACTACTGCAGAAAATGAGCGTTTGTCCATTTTGTATTCACAAGGTTGAGGACGAGATGCATGCTGTTTTAGAATGTGCTATGTATGGTGATATTAGAAAACTCTTATTTGATAAAGCAGTGTCTGTATATCCAAATTTTATAGATGTAAACGAAACAGACAAAATGTTATTTTTATTTTCCAATAAAGATATGATACGCGTGAGTGCCAAAACCTGTTGTAATATTCTCAAAAAGCGAAACTTTGTTTTATATTCTTAATTATGTGTTATTACTATTATTATTTATTTTACTTGTAGTAAGCTGGGTAGCGTTCTTTTTTTTTTTAAAGTTAATTTCATCATATTTTATGCTGTAAATAATGCAATCATTATTAGATAAGCAATAAGGTTTTATAACGACGTTGAGAAGTCGGTGCTAATCAGTACACTCCAGATCTGATCTGGGTTGTTATCTGATTTTTTATACTATTTTTTAAGGTTTCAAAAGCCGTTGCGATTCTCTAACTCACATATTAATATTTCTATTTTAAGTACTTTTTAGACAACATGTCAAGATTAGCACCGGCCGCTCAATTTTTACTATGCATAAAGGTGTGTGATAACAATTTTTTTTAGAAAATGAATTTATAAATTAAAACAGTGATATATGTGTATGCATTGACTACTGGACCTACTGCTGTGGCTTTTTGTGAGTCTTATGACACGGCTGTGGCAGTCGGTTCAGATGCTCAATATTTTAACATTGTGAATAGTCATATGTATATTGATATTGTATAGTCTCTTGTAATTCTAAAAAGAATGGCACAGTTGTATTTTATGATTTGTTGTATTGTTGATAATAGTGTACTGTGATGAGACTTAAATAAACTATTAAACTAGATGTTTAATAAACTGCCTTCCTGAGCTCCCCACTATGTCTTAAATGCTTAGATGTTTACAGCAGATATATACCGTTACTAAACCTACTGCCTACAAGTTATATAAAGTCAAACTTGCTCATGCGACCACGAGCATTCAGCAACGAATTATCTTATGCGACCACTCAAGCAACTTTTGCCTAACGCGACCAACGACCCCGTGTTTTCACACCAAATATCAATAATTTGATCATTAAAGGGACATTGTCCATAAGTAAGCAGATATTGAGCATAACCGAATAACCGCCTGACTTTTATTCAGTGAAATGTATACATGAAAACATGAGCATAGATCCTAAGAAGTCTGTAGTAATACATTCGTGAGTTTGAAAAAAAGGAAGCTTTAATTATTGTTTGTAAATAAAGTGGGACCCACCATATTTACCTTTTCTGCGATCACGTGACTTCCATTAGCGCATTAGGTTTTCACCATAGTATGTATTGCGTTATATGTATAGCCCGGTTAGCTCAGTCAGGAGCGATGTCGACTTATTTTATGCTCACGCTCACTATTATTATCACGAGTGTAATTTTAGTTTGGGCTGCGAGTTCAAACGCCCAAAGCGGTTTCTCTTTTTTTTGAACCGCGATTGAATTCCGTCAATTGAATTGAATTGATGTTTTAAGGCGCACCAACACATGAAAAGGTTATATGGCGCCTAACAAGCATGAACATGCCAGGCTCATCTTCCATGTACATCGAGATAAAATATGGAAAATGGGCTTAGAACCTTCTCACCCTGAACTCTTGCTTTTAATTAGTAAATATGCAATAATGTTTGGTTAGTAATGTTTGCGAACATAACTAGTGTGTGTTTTATAAGCTAAAAGTTACGGACATTGTCCCTTTAAGCGACCGCTAGTGGGATAAGTGAACTATAAGTCGTAAATTATCGGCTTAATGTGTCCAAATGGGATAATCATGTCTTTATTTGCTGTTAACAATTGAAGTGAGAAAAGTGCAAATAACAATTTTTGATGCAAGAGAATCGTATCAATTGCAACATTCTTTATTTCTGAGTAAAGGATTATTATTTAAGGATATTAGCGAAGTGTTCTTGTTGACTGATCACGAAAAACTTCAGATAATAACTCCCCTCGATTTTCGTAGGGAAAACAAGCACAATTTCCTTCACTCACACAAAATTACCAAAAACATAGTCAACAGATGACTGATAAGATCTACCCAATCTAGCGAGAAATACCCCCCCCCCCTCCCCCCCCCTCCCCCCCCCCCCCCCACCCCCCTACAACTATATCATAAAATAGTTACGATGTAATTTACTTTTGCTTTTGTCAAGGTAATTTATAAGTAGACTTTTCGCATATGTTTTTATATTTATTTCTATTCTACGACCGTTTTAGTAACCCCACCCCCCCCCCCCCCCCCCCCCCCCCCCTACAACTATATCATAAAATAGTTACGATGTAATTTACTTTTGCTTTTGTCAAGGTAATTTATAAGTAGACTTAAATCGGATAGCACTATTTTCGCATATGTTTTTATATTTATTTCTATTCTACGACCGTTTTAGTAAGCAACCATTTTTAGACACTCCCGGGATTGAGTAGTTACGATGTAATTTACTTTTGCTTTTGTCAAGGTAATTTATAAGTAGACTTAAAATTCGGATAGCACTATTTTCGCATATGTTTTTATATTTATTTCTATTCTGCGACCGTTTTAGTAAGCAACCATTTTTAGACACTCCCGGGATTGAGTGGTTGCTTAATAAAAGTTTTACTTTATATAACATATTTTGAAAATACAAACTCTAAACACACAATATGAACGACTAACCAGCCAAGCCCCAAACCAAAAACTGGAATGTCGAATTAAGAGTTTCTATCGTATTTTAAGTATCCGTGAATAAACCTATACTTTTAATTGGCTCATATACATTATTTTATGACTGAACACCTGGATAGGGTTTGGATAAACAATTTTGTAGTGTCATTATTAGGCGGATTAGTGCCTTTAAAATATTACTGATCTAAAATTCATTTTTTATACACTTTTCCTCAAATGTTGTGAACACCAGTCATGATTAAAGTTTTTTTTAACTTTAAAAAGTAACATAAATTGTTCTTTTGAAAAATCCAGAATGCCATCGCTGTTCATAGTTTATATTACACCTTATCATCCCTTATTTTTTAATAGTTTTATCTTTATATATTTACATTAATTTTTAATTAATACTTCATTTCTTCATTTTTCATCAATTTTTGCGCACAATATGACCTATCTATGTGTCGACGTGCCGTAAAACACCATTCATTCATTCATTCATAGAAGGCGTGTGAAGATAGTGATGTCCATGTCTACATATATCTGCTCTGTGATTCACTGCAGGAACAAGCTGCTTGCAGCTGTGACTGAAATAATCATAAAATATAGGAACAAATTTGATTAATGGTTCATCAAATTATCCTTTTTTTCAGCCATCCCCATACTCTTCCTTTATATCATGTCCTTGAACAATTAGAAACCAAACTGATCTCTAATTTTTAATTACATTAGTGTAAAACACACATTCACATTTAGGTTTAAATGAACAAAGTGGGTCAAGGTTATTCATATAATAACCAACCTACTACTACTAGTAGGAACATGTTGCTGTTATGTTGCTGCAATTTTAGAAACTGAGCTACATGCAAATGTTACCATTTTACAATTTTACAGAAAGAATAATGAAAAAACGTCAATCAAGGATGTGCATTTTTAGAAACATCTTTTTATAAACTTCTGGTAGGAATGTGCGATAGTTATCATTGTATGAATAAAGTTTGAAAACCATAGAGCCAAACGTGTTACAAAGTGAGCTAAATACAAAATGCTATATTTTGAAGCATTAAGGGACAAATGATTGTTGTGTTTACTATGTTTAGCTTTCTGATAAACCATCCCGACAAAAACACGTTTATTATTAGTAAAATGGAATAATTCCTGTGAAGTTTCATGAAAATCCAAATAGTTTCAGAGAAGTAGTCGCTACAATTTTTTATTATATAACTCTTATGTTAACAAAGATGGCGACTGGCAGCCATGTTTAATGTTGAATCAAAATATTTTTTGACAAGGGTCAACATCATGTCATGCTGATTAATTTTAGAAAAAGTCCCATATCAGTATCATTTATAGTTTTCAAGAAGTAGTCGCTACAAACTTGTTTAAAAATCTATTTTTAGCTGTGGTGGCCATCTTGAATTTCCGGTCGACCTCAATTTTGGCTAGGATCAACTAGACATCAAGAGCAACATTCCTGTCAAGTTTCATGAAAGCCGTCAAGTAGTTTCAGAGGAGTAGTCGCCACAAGTGTTTCCTATATAACTCTATGTAAACAAAGATGGCAGCTGGCGGCCATGTTTGACATCCAATCAAAATGAACTTTAGTTAGGACCAACTGCATGTCGTGCCAGTCATTTTGGTAAAGGTTTGAAATCAATATCACCTATGGTTTTTGAGAAGTTGTCGAAACAAAATCGCATTTTTAAAATCTATTTTTAGCCGTGGTGGCCATCTTGAATATCCGGTCGACCTCAATTTTGCTAGGATCAACTAGACATCAAGAGCAACATTCCTGTGAAGTTCATGAAATTCCATGAAGCATTTTCAGAGGAGTAGTCGCCACAAGATTTTCCAATATAACTCCATGTTAACAAAGATGGCCGCTGGTGGCCATGTTTGACATCCAATCAAAATGAACTTTGGTTAGGACAAACTACATGTCGTGCCGGTCATTTTGGTAAAAGTTCCAAATCAATATATCTTATGGTTTTTCAGTAGTCACCACAATAATCGCATTTAAATCTATTTTTAGCCGTGACGGCCATCTTGAATTTCCGGCAAACCTAAATTTTTGCTAGGATCAACTAGATATCAAGAGCAACATTCCTGTGAAGTTTCATGAAAATCCGTCGAGTAGATTCAGAGGAGAAGTCGCCACAAGTTTTTCTTATATAACTCTATGTAAACAAAAATTGCCGCTGGCGGCCATGTTTGACATCCAATCAAAACAAAATTTGGTTAGGACCAACTACATGTTGTGCCAGTCATTTTGGTAAAGTCTTGAAATCAATATCACTTATTGTTTTTGAGAAGTAGTCGCCACAAAATCGCATTTTTAAAATCTATTTTTAGCGGTGGCAGCTATCTTGAATATCCGGCCGACCTGAATTTTTGCTAGGATCAACTAGACATCAAGAGCAACATTCCTGTGAAGTTTCATGAAAATCCGTCAAGTACTTGAGGAGTAGTCGCTACAAGTTTTTAATATATACCTTATGTAAACAAAGATGGCCGCTGGCAACCATATTTAATGTCGAATCAAAACGATTTTCAACAAGCACCAACAACATGTCATGCTGATCATTTTAGAAAAAGTCCCATATCAATATCACTATAGTTTTTAAGAAGTAGTCGCTACAAACTTGTTTTTTTAAACTCTATTTTTAGCTTTGGTGGCCATCTTGGTGATCACATCAACATGAATTTTTGCTAGGATCAACTAGACTTCATGGGCAACATTTCTGTAAAGTTTCATGAAAATCCATCCAGTAGTTTCAGAGAAGTAGTCGCTACAAAAAAGGTTTACGGACGGATCAGTAGAGCTAAAAATGCACATCAAGCCAATCTAGCATTAATCAGGAGTCATGTAACAGTCAAGACAAAATATTTGTTTTTTTAAAATACTGAAATAGTTTTAAAGGGACACATGGCAATTTTGATTTTTTTTAAAACTTACAGTTTCTCATTAAGTTTTTCAACATCACATGTATATTTGCATTATTAGAATAGCTAAAAGCAAATGGTTTTTACACATTACTAACAGTTGATTATATTGCACCTGGGATGAAAATTGAAATATAGGGCCCTGATTGTACCAATAATATATTTAAACACTTGGTAGATATACAGAAGACATTTTAAATCTCTTTTTTTTATTTAGTTCTATGCAAGCAAATTAAGTCAAAATGATACAGGATTGATAAATTGAGATGCTAATGGTATTGCCTGATACAAACTTCAAGCTTGCCATGTGTCCCTTTAAGGTAATACAAGAAACATTTAACAATCTAGACAGTATGTTACATAATTTTGCCTTCCTTCTGTCAAGCACAATAAAAAACTAGGCACACAATACATAACAGCTGGTCTGGAAACGAGGTTACAGTCTCTTTAGTTATATAAAGGATAATTATTAACTCTTTCACTGCCACAGTCAAGAACATTGATGTTATGCCCAGATCAACAGGCACACTATGTGCAGGCTGATCAGGGTTACAATGTCTACACTTCTGATTTAACATATTACCCGAAGGTTTAAATTTAAAAAATTGCAGACGACATTCGAAATTTGGTAGCGAAAAGGTTTTAAAAAAAAACATTAACGACTTTTTCTGACTTTCAGCTGTGGCTTTCTCTTGATATTAGTAACGTTATGCCAAGGTAAGCTGGCCGCCCCCTGTTGTAGGTATTCTGATCCTCCTCATAGAATAAAGTTATCAGAATATACAGGGTACCAGTTAAATGCCACAACTCTCTTTATAGACTATATGTCAAACATCATATATTTATTACAAGTTAATCAGACTTCTCAAGCCAAGTTTTAAATTTGAATTTACTAACTTGTCACCATCTGGGAGATCCTCCAGAAGCCCTGAAATCAGAGAAATGGACATGTATTTAATGCTTGTAAAGCGAGCAGCACAACTTCATTTGTCCGTATAAGGACACAAGGAATTAGTCTCAAAATTGATTGCATAACAATAGGAATATAACATGCAAAAAACCTTAACAGAGGTAAAATATACTGAAGGTCAATGTAAATGAAAAGGTACTTTATTCCAACCAGATAATATCAGACCACACTTGCTAGAGTTACAAGTGATGTTATTCTTGCTGGAATAACATGATGTCGTGATGATTTCCTAGGAACGGTAAAATGGTCGCATACCCAGTATTAAAATGTGTGACTTTTGTCTTCTACCTGTGTGACTTTAATTGAACACTATACAGCATGTTTACGAATTCTGAGGCAATCAGTGCTTGCAATTGTTAATATCCTTTAATTTCAAAACGAACGCTTGAGCAATAAAATGTCACACCCATCTAATCTACTGGTGCGTTTTCATTGACCGTCAGTATATAAGTATAAGGCCATAATAAATTGATATATTTTTTATATAATATCAAATCACTTGCCTCTGTTATGACTAAAGGGGGACTTATCATCCTTTTTTTCCATATGGCTCAACTAGAGAACTATACAAATTTCAACTAACCTGCTAAATAACAGCAAAATTACAAAACCGTTTATCATATCAAAACTCTATCCAGGTAATAATGTATATGCGCTGATTAAAAGTATAGAACTATTCACGGATTCTTAAAATACCCGTGATTGAATATGCGTAAAATGAATTATGAGTTGGTAACTCTCTAATTCAACGCTCCAGATTTTGGGTTTTGCCTGGCTGGTTAAAGTCGTTTATATTGTGTCTATAGAGTTTGGCCTGGCTGTTTAAAGCCGTTTATATTGTGACTATAGAGTTTGGTTTCTCAAAATATGTAATTAATAATGTTTGTATATATATACCTTGTCGCCAGTAGGTTTAGAAACGGTGTACATATGTTGTAAAATGTGGCTGTTGTTGGTTGGATAGCTTCTTAAAATATGTATCAAATCAGACAACAATAAAATCAAGATGTTACTGCAGTAATTACTAATTGACAATTAGAAAAGATGCTAATAAAAGATATAGCGGCAATAAATTAGAGAAGCCGCCTGCTTTATTCTGATACACAAGACCGGACTACAACAACCTACCGACAACATCTTGATATTCGGCAATGGAACACACGGCAATATCTCCCGAAATGTATCTCTACTTATCATACTGACCTTGTATCACCCAGCAGTTTTCAATTTGCAGTTCCATAAGTAGTGTTTGACTTATGCTTCGGACAAGAATTACAAGTATCCTAGGTTGTTCTCAAGTGTCAGCCCGTCAGAGGTTTTCCCACCCAGTTGCACTTGTTACCCGAAACAGAAAGAAACAAGAGAACATGGTGGAGGTGTTTCTTCGTGTCTCAAACATCTGTGAGAGCGATAAGTCAACATAGTTGAAGTCAGACCAAGATTGTGAAGTGGTCTGGGCAAAAAAAAAGAGCTCCATCTCGGTTGCTTCTATCGACCCCAGACGAACATATGACCTCGAATACTTGAAATTCAGACCTGTATTTCTTTGTAATGCTCATCGATTGGAAGCAACAAATGCAAATGGGGGTATATTAAGTTATTAAGTACAAATTGCATAACAGAATTTCATTTTTATAATATGCAAAATAGTAAACCCTGTATTAAGAAACCAATAACAGGAGCAAAATTGGTCTCTCATCAAAGATGGGCTCTCAATTAAGGTGCATTATTATTTAAAACAATACAACTCAGAACTCAATGGTGTTGGTGTTTCTTAATCGAGGTGGTATTTTCAGTAGGGTGATTGTATATATATAATCTGGTCGTTGAATTTACGTGTCCGCTCTCATACCTTAATTGATCAATGTACAGCATCTGTATATTTCCATTCACAATTTCTAAGTCAAGTTTGTCAAATCACTGGGTACTTTTAAGTTGACTCGATATCCTCCGTCAATCCGTCCGACCCAGTCTCGTTTACACTCATTAAATTAAGTTTTCCTTGAGGGATTTTAAATGAAACTTCATCACAACGTGCAGCTCATGGAAAAAAATATCGGAATTGTTGTTTGGAATATGTGGTCAAAGATCAATGTCCCTTTACTATAAATCTTGGGGTGAAGGAATGTTAATCCCTATATTCAAGAATAAGGGAGATATTGACTCCACGAGTAATTACAGAGGTATAACTTTTATCAATATGTTAGCAAAAATATTTTCTCATGTTTTACTTAATCGTATAAATAAATGGTCCGTAAAACACAATAAGATAAATGATAACCAGTATGGATTTCAAAAAGGTAAATCTACTGCTGACTGTATTTTTAATTTCTATTCTATAATTGCAAAAGTGTTAAGCACAAAAGGTAAAAAACTCTATTGTGCGTTTGTCGATTTCGAAAAAGCGTTCGATACAGTAGAAACATATTTACTGTGGCATAAACTCTCACAGGAAAATATAAGTTCTAGAATGCTGAAATTTCTTCATTCAATGTATAACACGGTAAGGCTTGTATAAAATACAAAAATAAAGTTTCAGAATTTCTCATCTCCGACGAAGGTTTAAAGCAGGGGGGTCCGTTGTCTCCGATAATGTTCATGTTTTTCATTAACGACACAGCTAGTTGTATAAACTCTGATATTAATGACGTGTTTACAATTAATGAATTTAAGGTGTTTATCTTGTTATATGCAGATGATTCTGTGATCTTTACACAATCGGCCGAATCGTTACAATACATGTTAAACGATTTACAAAACTATTGTAATATCTGGGGATTAAAAATTCACACTAGTAAAACCAAAAAAATGGTCTTCGAAAAGGGCAGGCATTCCATGCCAAAACTGTATATTATTGAAGCTGAATTGGAACTAGTAACGTCATTCAAGTATTTGGGCGTGGAATTTTTCAAAAATGGTAATTGGTCAAGAACCCAACAGCAATTAGCTCAGCATGCATCTTACTCACTTCATAAGTTATACAATGTATTTAACCAGATAACTATCCCTATTAATGAGAAGTGTAAATTATTTGACTCCCTTGTGGGATCAATTTTAAACTATGCATGTGAAATTTGGGGGTTCCATGAAGCGCCTAAAATAGAAAATGTACACACCAAATTCTGTAGAAATATTTTATGTGTAAGAAAATCAACTAACTTAGAGGCCTTATATGGAGAGTTGGGTCGTTATCCCTTAAATATATATAGAAAACAAAAAATACTTAAATACTGGTCAAAAATTCTTACCAATCGCGATTCTCTAGCTTTCAAGATTTACTGGATGTTAAAAGAGGATTGCGAATATAATGAGATTCGAATAAACTGGGCGGGGTATATAAAACGCGAATTAGAAAACCTTGGGTTCGCGGATATTTGGCACAATCAACTGTTGATAGATATACCATATGAGAAAATCAAACGTAGAATAGTAGATCAATATAAACAATATTGGTTTGGCAAGATAAATAATTCAAACAGATTATTATCATATAGCAGATTTAAATACAACCTTGATTATGAAAATTATCTAAATATTATAGCGACACCTAAATTTCGTATTGCCTTAACGAAATATAGAATTTCTGCAAATACCTTAGCTATTGAGACGGGGAGATATACTAATGTTAAGCGGAGTGAGAGATTGTGTATATACTGTAATATGAGAGCTATAGAGAGTGAGTATCATTTTTTGCTTGTTTGTCCGTTTTATGCGGAACTGAGAACAAAGTATTTGCCAAGATTCTTCTGTAGATGGCCAACACTTAATAAATTTGCTACTATCATGTCGAAGCAATCTAAACACTTACTCGAGCAGTTAAGCAAATACCTATATTATGCCTCTGAAAAGCGCATTGTAATAATTAACGCATTGGTTGTATAACAACTTGTACAATAGAGCGGGTGCCCCTATTACCGAACACATAAGCCATTTTTGTTGTTGGTCGGAAATATATACACTTTCAAGCAAAGAGAGATAACTACCTTCTTGATTTGTATGTTAGCTACAATAACGCCTATTACCGAACATATACAGGGTATATACACAGAAGTTATCGTCCTTACAAAAGTGCTATCGACTGACCGAAAATCCGAACAATGATCTTAATTCCGAACATAGGTGTTCCTAATTCCAGACAAAATGACATTTTTTAAAAAAACGACACAACTTTCACAAAAGAACAATTTATAACAAACACATTATAACATTAAGAGATGTACAAACACTTCGGGCGCATTCATTGCCATGTTTTACCGAGGTTTAGCAGTATTTGCACTCAAATGGTAGGTCTTCCAGATCACCAATAAGTTCTTCGGCAACACATGGTAGGTGAAAGCGCCTGAAGCAATTTGTACACTGAATATATTCATCGCAGAGTGGTGTTTCGCACTTAAAACAGTTAGTGACATCTACATGTGCATTGTCATCAGAATCGGACGCTTCTATTTCCTTTAGAATCCTGTCGGTTTCTTGCTTCTTTTTCTCTTTTAGTTCTCTCTTCTTTTTATTCGTTTCCTCTTGTTCTTTGCGGGTTTTTTCTAACGCAATTTGTTTTTGTTGCACTTCTTCTGCTCTCTTAAGTTTCTTCTGATTTCTTTCTTCCTTCCTTTGTTCCTTCTCTTTAAGTTCCTTTTCTTTCTTTTCATTCTTTTCTTTAAGCCATTCTCTATATTTTGCTCCAGTTATCGCCTTTGGCATTATCGCCTTACATGCCTTAGGTTTCTTCTTTATAAGTGTCTGCGGGATTACCAAAAACTTGCTGAATGGTGACTTAGCTGCATCACCGCTTGCGTTTGGCATGGTGGCACTGGTGACCGTTGCAATGGAGTCAACAGTTGTCATTGTGGGCCTTGTAATAGACTCTGCTGTGGTCACAAGGGGTGTAACAAACTCAGCTGTCGTCATGGCGATGGTTGTATCAGACTTAGCTGTCGGCGTTGCAACATTGTCAACTGATGACCTATTGGGTATTTGAACAGAGTATGCGGGGGTTGGCGTAGCAACAGTAGAGTCAACTGTTGCCGTGGCGGGTGTTGTGGCACACTCGGATGTCGTCGTGGCAATATGGTCGACAGTCGTCAATGCGGGCGTAGTATCTAACTCAGCTGTCGTAGTTGCAACAGTGTCAGCATTTGTCATAGTGGGCGATGAAACAGCCGAGGTTGACGTAGCAGCTGGTTCTTCAATGAAAACTGTGCTCGGTGCATGTTTTACTGATGATACCACCCTCTGTGGGTTTAATGGGAAAATGCCTGCGTCTTGAACCCTTTGACGGCTGCTTCCACAGTTGTACTTTTAAGCCAAGCCTGCCTAAATACTCTGGCAAAGGTCTGCTTCGTGACGTATTCACCAATATGCTCAGATTGGTAATCTCGAACAGCCTGGCGCCAGGACTGTTTCAGAAGGCCAAATAGACGCAGGTCTAATGGCTGTGTCAAATGAGACGAATGTTCAAGCAAACAGTAAAGTTCAATGCCATGTTGTACACATATATCGGACGCTTTCATTGTTATGTGCGTCTTATGTCCATCTAAGAGTAGAAGAACAGGTTTTCTGATGGATCTTGCTTCTACACCTGGAATGAAGACTTCAGTCAGCCAAGACGTGAATACCTCAGAGTCCATCCAACCGTTCACTGAGCGACCGAGGGCAGCCTCCTCAAACCCATCTAGTGGGTTATAGGAGAAGCGCTGCCCTGGGAATATAATCATCGGCTGGATGTAATGCCCGGCGGCACTTGATGCGGCCATTATAGTCATCTGAGTTTTGTCCGAGTTCCCGTATTGGTAGATAACAGGGGCCCCTGTTTCACCAATCACTTTACAATTCTTGGTTTGGCACAGGGATATTCCACTTTCATCAGCGTTGTATATACGGGTAGGGTCTTGTAACAATTCTGTGTCGCCAACTTCAGTAGTGACATATTGTTCAAAATCATTAAACCATTTCAATATTTTTTCTTTGTTTATAATAGCACGCTCTTTTCCAAGTTGCACAGTTGTGCGCAAATTGAGAGCTGGATGACGAGCAAAAAAGCCATCAACCCACTTCCACCCTGGTCGGTTTTCGACAAATGGAGTGTTTCGCCCATCTTCATCAATTATCTTTTTAACTACATTCGCAAGTTCCTTCCGTGTCCGTCCGTAACCAATTCTAGACATGTGCAGTGCCCAGTTTGCCAAACGTTCCTCTTCTTCATGCGTTAAGACTGTCTTCACACCAATCTTTGTGCCTTGGTACTTGTTTTTGACTCGGTCATGCAACGTTGTTTTGGGGACTTTGTATGTTTTAGCTGCTTGACACAAAGACATACTGCCGCTCTTGACAACTTCAGCGGCGTGGTCAACCATACTGGCATCGTACATTCGCCGTTTTACCCCTACTTGGCGGCTCATAACTGCAATATAAACAACACTAAACACGATTTATCTTACATAAGTTATTTAGCTCAAACAGAGCTAGGTATGTATAAAAACACCGGTAATTATTGCCTAACTGGTCTATCTTGACACTAGGGTTACGACTAGCATTGCTATAAATATTAAATGCATAATATTATGTACACATTATAATCGCACATGGACTATTTCAGAGGACGTATTTAAGCATGGATATTATAATGGCACATGGACTGCTTCAGAGGACGCATTTTAGCATGACAGACAATTTTCACTTAATGTACACCTTTGTTCGGATTTTGGTACAGTACCAATATTTTGTATGTAATTCCAAACATTTTCGATTCCTAAGTAACGTGACGTAATTACTTACCCACGAGTGTCACACATGATATGCACATGTGTATGCATAATTTATTTGTACAGGAATTGATTTGGGCGTTCATATGGAACCATTTATAACCTTAGGAAAAAAGTGCAAAAAATTAACAAACAAATAATTTCACTTACCGAAAAACAATGTCTGCAAGTAATTCTTTTCAAATTTCAAACCAACACCACCTCGCTAATAAAATGGCGCGAAAAGAAAGAGAATGGAAATGACATCACACTATTGACGTCATATTCCAGGAATTCTGTCAAGATCATGAGTATATAGGAAGTTTATATTTTGTTCGCATTTTGGAACGTGGTCGGAATTTGGTTACCCCGCTCTACCATTTTCCGGGTATGAGTATTTATGAACGAAAGATGTCAGAAAATATATAATAATTGCATTCCTCCTTGAAAATAATAGGAATGAACAGATATTTATATTTATTTTCATTATGTCACCATGAATAGGAGAAAGATTGTACTATTCATTTTGTAGGCTATAAACTATTGTAATGGTTTAATGCTGAATAAAATTATGTTATGTTATAAATAGAAAATTGGTTTCCGCCCAATAACGTAAATTTCCCCGAGGGTTTTTAAAGAAAATTCATCACAAGGTGCAGCTTATGGAAATGAAGGATGGAATTGTTATTCATCGGGTCATTTAGTCAAAGGTCAAGCTAGGTCACTATTACTATAAATAGTAAATTGGTTTCCGCTCAATAATTTTACTTTCCTTTGAGAGAGTTTAATAAAATTTCACCACAATATATGGCTCATGGAAAGTAAGCTCATAATTTGTATTTGACTCAATTGGCCAAAGTCAAGGTCCGTTATTTAAAACAGAAAATGGGATTATTTTTAAATAACTTTATTTTCCCTTGAGGGATAGTAACGAAACTTCACCACAACTTTCCACAAGGTATGGCTCATGGAAAGGAAGTCTGGTATTGTTGTTTGGATCATTTGTTTAAAGGGCAAGTTCATGTTTTCGCTCATTAACATTACTTTCCCTTGAAGGAGTTTAGGGAAACTTTACCACAAAGTGCGAGCCATGGAAATGAAGCAATGGTTGTTTTTTCGGGTTATTTGTCAAAGCTCAAGTTCACTGTTACTTTAAATAGAAAATTCGTTTTCGCTCATTAACATTACTTTCCCTTGAAGGAGTTTAAGGAAACTTTACCACAAAGTGCGAGCCATGGAAATGAAGCAATGGTTGTTTTTTTCGGGTTATTTTGTCAAAGCTCAAGTTCACTGTTACTTTAAATAGAAAATTCGTTTTCGCTCATTAACATTACTTTCCCTTGAAGGAGTTTAAGGAAACTTTACCACAAAGTGCGAGCCATGGAAATGAAGCAATGGTTGTTTTTTTCGGGTTATTTTGTCAAAGCTCAAGTTCACTGTTACTTTAAATAGAAAATTTGTTTTCGCTCATTAATATTACTTTCCCTTAATTGATTTTAACGAAACTTCATCACAAGGTGAGGCTCATGGAAAGGAAGCTCGGTTTGTAATTTGGTCATATGGTTATTGGATCTAAGGTCACATCACAACCATACACATGTAAGCTACGTGGGTGCAAGGGCAGATAATCTTATAAAAGTGAAAGTAGTTGTTATCCTTAATAGTTTTAATTAGTATTTTAAATTGCTCGTTGCTTACTCCTCAAAAAATAATACCAGTATGTGCCAAACTTGGTGTGAAAGTGATTCATAATCGTAAAATGTATGTCGCATACTCCTATTCACAACTGAGTTATTGCCCTTTACAGTTTACAACAAACATCTGTAGCAACATATAAAGGCGGGGAACATACAAACGCTGAATTTGCTTGTTTCATATACAGATTGTAGACCACAAAAACGTAACAGTTAAAATTGTACTGCAAATGATCAATACATTAGGGCAGAAAACGGAATTTTACTTTTAAAATATACATTTGGGATGGCAATAGGGTAAGAGTGACGTTTGGTGCACCCTAGGTCCTGGTTCAAAACGCGAGCGGTATTTTTTGCCACTGACCGTCCCAAGGCGGTAGCCCTACAACTGTCAGTCCTTTTATGTTTGTGATGTCACATCTTACCTTTTATTCATGTTTGTAATTGTTGTTTCTTTGCGCGTTTGTGGTTGTAGTCCTTGAATGCTACATTTCCTGTTCGACCTTTGTATCTACTTTTACAATATTAAGCCTTTATGTCATAAACTACACAGACATCCCATCGGCCAATTGTATAGGCTACTCAAGTGACAACGCCAGCGTCGTGGTTTGAAAGACGAACAGTGTGCTGTCAAGAGTTAGAGAACAGAATCCTGGTATTTTCAATGCAGGCTGTATTTGTAACTTGGCCAATCTGTGCGCCCAGGATGAGATCAAGTGACGATCACTCCCTACTGAAGACCTTCTGATCAAGTATACTTCCACTTCTTTCACAGCTCCAAGCGCAAGGATCAGTACAAGGAATTCTTGGAATTTACAGACACAGAAAACTACAAGATTGAGAAGCACTGTAGCACCCACTGGCTTAGTCTGGAGAAGTGCGTAAGCCGCATTCTACAGCAGTGGCCAGCCCTGAAGAGTTACATTGCCAGCCAGGGTGACAAGGCAGGGCGTGTCCAGAGTTGTAGAGAGAGACTGCTAGACCATGAGATGCATCTTTACTACTACTTCCTACAGTTCATCCTCCTAGTGTTGAATGAGTTTAACAACACGTTCTAGACTGGTACAGCAATGATTAGTCACCTGCACAACGAGATATACAGACTCCTGCGAAAACTGATGGGCAAGCTGATGAAGACACAGGTCATTGCTTGGAAGTCTCGATGTCACCCAGGTCGACTAAATGGCATCGTCGGATACCCCCGTGTGATTTGTTCCGTTACGTAATCAATCAAACGTGGGTTTCGACGATGATTAAATGGCTGCTGACAACTAAATGACAACACCATTGCAGTTGGGCTTCAGACCAGAGAGTACAGCAAGGACAATCTAGACGAGATCTCACTTGAAACAGTTGCCAAGTTCTTTTTTAAGTATATTAAGTTTGAAATTATTATTATTGGATTTTTTTAAATAAAATAATACTATTATGGTTCATAATCACAGCTTAAAATAACATGTTGTTATTAGTGAGTTAGTATGCATTCTTCATTCGTTTATACCGTACATTTTTATATTTATTATATTTGTATCCAAATACACAAGGACATTCTACACTGTCGTTATTGGGAAGATGATCAAGCGGTGACAACACCCTATGAGCCCTGGGTTTCCTGTGTCCACTTTCCCGGACAGGGAAAGTAGCATTCAAGGAGGACAGTCAACCACAAAACACAGAAACAAACACGCAAACAGACAAACACAACGTTCCTGTTGTAGAAGGTATGTATCTATGTCCTAGTAAGCAGAAATCATTTAATAGTGAAGACCTAATTAAAGTAGTCAAGTTGTTTGTTATATTTTTATTGTTCTTTTAGTGATCAGCTTGTGCCAAGAGATTCAGACCAGATGTTCCAATCAGTAAGGTGAAAGAGGGCAAAGAATACATCCTATCTCCAGCAGCCTCTGACCACCCAGACTAAAAAACAGAGACAAATGCGTTGGTCTCCTTCTGGGTTGACATGTCACTGAGGAAACTGCCCACTGGAAAGATGCAGAATGAAGCATTGTCTCAAGTTGCCATCTCTTGCCTCAGCATTGCTCACACCAATGCAGATGCAGAGAGAAGCTCCAGCATGCTGAGGAAGATACAGACTGCCGTGGGAATCCCATTGCCACGTCTGTGCAGTCTTCTGAGTGTGCCAACCAACACTACAGAACTGTGTCACAGCTATAAACCAAGTGTTGAACTTTTAGGGAAGTGCATGGGTGTCTACAATCGAAGACAATATGTGTAAAGAAAAACATCAACCTGAAGTTTACTAACATCAACCTGAAGTTCACTCAAAGAAAAAAGACTGAAAACAACTGAACATTTAGTGATAAAAGGAGATTAAATGTCTATTTCATATCCGTGTGTTAAAAGGGGACTACCAGTGCTTAGGTGACTAAGGACTAAATGTTAAATGATATTAACTGTGTATCATAATTATTCTTCATATTAATAATAAACAAACAACAACAAAAAAAATCGCTATCACGCTAAAATATACGTTAAATAAAACTCCCAGATTTTTGCATGAATCTCCCTTAAACAAGAGGCCCAAGAGGGCCTGTGGACGCTTTACTGGCTGAAACAGCTCTTATAGATTTAGATTGATAAAGCTAGACATAGCTCTCTTCCCCTATAGATTTAACAAAGGAAAATACAATATAGCATTTTTCAACAAATCAAGGGCCATAACTCTGTTATTACTAACAAGATCTAGCTGGTTTTCGAAATAGTCCAAGAATTCATTGATATACCGCGCTTTGCACAACTAGACATCATACTGAGGCTTCCTGCCAAATTTCGTAGAAATCCAACAAGCCGTTTAAGAGGGGTAGCGCCGACAAGAAATTTAAAATAAAAATGTCAAAGGGCCATAATTCCGTCAAAAATCAGCGAACTGGAACAAAAGCGTGATATGCAGAACTAGACATCTTACCGATGCTTCCTGCCAAGTTTCGTCGAGATTCAACAAGGTATTTAGGATGAGTAGCGCCGACAAGAAATTTTAAAGTAATTGTGAAGTAATTAAAAAGATAATGAAAAAAAAAATTGAAAAAAAAAAATTAAAAAAAAAAAATAAAAAAAAAATGAAAAAAATTAATAAAAATAAATCAAATTAAAAAAATAAATAATAATCTTCTTCTCTGAAACCACAAGGCACAGAGCTCTCATGTATTACATGTAGCATCAGCTTATGGTCCTCTACTAAGTTTGTTCAAATGGTGACCCTGGGGTAAAATTTGTCCCCGCCCCGAGGGTCACAGTTTTACATAGACTTATATAGGATTTTTTTTTAAAAATCGTCTTCTCGACAACTACAAGAATCAGAGGTTTGATATGATACATTTATTATAAGTTAATGGTCCTTTACCAAGTTTGTTCAAATGGTGACCCTTGGGTCACATTTGGCCCCGCCCCAAGGGTCACATGTTTTACATAGACATGTATAGGGAAAGACTTAAAAAATCTTCTTCTCGGAAACTGCAAGAGCCAGAGGTTTAATATTTTGCTGTTGCTATAAGCTTATGGTCCTTTACCAATTGTGTTCAGATGGGGAACCTGGGGTCACATCTGGCCCCGCCCCGGAGGTCACAGTTTTACATAAATGCTTGTATAGGGAAAAACTGAAAAAAAAATCTTCTCTGAACTGCAAGAGCCAGAGGTTTAATATTTTGCATTTGCTATAAGATTATGGTCCTTTACCAAGTTTGTTCAAATGGTGACCCTGGGGTCACATTTGGCCCCGCCCCAAGGGTCACATGTTTTACATAGATATGTATAGGGAAAAACTTAAAAAACCTTCTTCTCTGAAACTGCAAGAGCCAGAGGTTGAATATTTTGCTGTTGCTATAAGCTTATGGTCCTTTACCAATTTTGTTTAAATGGGGACCCCGGGGTCACATCTGGCCCCGCCCCTGGGGTCACAGTTTTACATAAATGCTTGTATAGGGAAAAACTGAAAAAAATCTTCTTCTCTGGAACTGCAAGAGCCAGAGGTTTAATATTTTGCATTTGCTATAAGCATGGTCCTTTACAAAGTTTGTTCAAATGGTGACCCTCGGGTCATATTTGACCCCGCCTCAAGGGTCACATGTTTTACATAGACATGTATTGTATAGGGATTTTTTTTTTAATTTTTTTTTTAATTTTTTAAAAAAAAAAAAATTTAATTTTGTTTAATTTTTTTTTTTTTTTTTTTTTTTAGCTCTATGTTCGACCAGTCGGACAAGTAACAGAGGTGTTCTTGATTTAGTTAAAAACATGCTATATTTTGCCTCGTTAATACGGTAGGGCCTTCATTTTTCAAAAAAAGCTTTTTAACTAAATCAAGGGATTTAGTTAAAAAGCTTTTTTTGCCCGAAACTTTCCAAAAAATGTGATTTAGTTAAAAAGCTTTTTTTGCCCGAAACTTTCAAAAAAATGTAAATGGCAGTCACTCACTTCATTAATGTTATAAGAGCCATGTTAGCCAGTAGAGCGTCCACAGGCCCAAGACCTCTTGGGCCTCTTGTTTCCTATATGTCTATATGAAAAACATTCAAAACCTCAATATACAAACTTTGGACCCCCGGGGCACGGCCATTTTTGACCCTGGGGACTTTATTTGAACAAACTTGATAGTCTAGGCGTTGGCAATCATTTTAAAAGAAAAACTGTTGAAATCTGTCCAGCGGTTCTGGAGAAGAAGATTTTTTAAGGTTTCGACCATATATGGTAATGGCAGCCATCTTGGATGTAGCGCTGACTTAATTTTAACAAATCTAAAAAGCATTCACCTAAGGATCATCCATGTGAAGTTTGGTCAAAATTAGCCAAGCGGTTTCTGAGGAGAAGTCGTTTGAAGAAAAGTTAACGGACGATGGACGGACACGGACGGATGACAGACGACGGAAGATGGACAACACACCATCCCATAAGCTCTGCTGGCCCTTGGCCAGTAGAGCTAAATCAATTAACTCACAGACTGAGGTCCTGTCAATATCAAATATATGATTTTCCAATATAACTGTAAAACTGTGACCTCAGGGGCAGGGCCAGATTTGACAACAGGGTCACCATTTGAACAAAATAGGTAGAGGGTCATAAGCTTATGCTACGTGCTCTATATGAGAGTCTTGATAGTCTATGGATTGGTCAAAATCTGTTCAGTGCTTCTTGAGATTTTTTAGGTTTCAACCTTTTATGGTAATGACAGCCATCTTGGGAGTTGAGCTGACCTAATATCAACAAATTTAAAAAACATTAACCTAAAGGTTTTATCCATGGAAAGTTTGGTTAAAAACTTCAACTGAGCTGTTTCTGAGGAGAGGTCATTTAAAGAAAAGTTGATGACAACGGACGACAGACGAAGAGTGATCCCAATATATCACTTATGGTCATTTGGTTCCGGTGACCAAAAAAGATATGAAAAGGGCATTAACTCCAGCACAGCTTATCTGCCCTCCTTACTTGCTAGTTATCTTGCACACCAAGTTTGGTGTAGGTAGCTGTACTAACATTTTGTGGAGTAGGCAACAGTTTGTAGTCTACTTGAAGCAGTTATAAAAGGACCACTTATTCACTGACATTGTTTTTGATTGTCTGCTCTTGCTTCCTGCACATATGACATTTACCATGCACAACAACTTTAATGGGGTTTGCTCACATACTTGCATTACAATAGTATAGAGAATGGATAGAGAGAATAGATAGATATTGTATATGTATATAATATAGACCAATTCAAGGCCATAATCTAATTACTGGTACATGCTGGTTTTTCAAGATTATATATATATAACTATGGCTATAAAACATATACACTAATTCTCTCTATCCCTTTCTATACTATCACAATGAAAAGCCTGTGGGTGTGCTCTTATAGATGCAATACTGTGTAATAGCACCAATAAGTTTTTTCCAATACCATCAACAGATTATTATCGGACAATGCCAAGACATTAATTACACTTATAATGGTCAATATAAGAACATATAAATGGGGTTAATTGAAGATGAAGACGCAGTCAGCGTCTTGAAGAAATCGATACGGCATTCCGACGACACACAGCTATGACAATACACTACACTGTCACAGCTGATCTTTGCCTTACTCGGGGAAAAGACACTCCGGAATATGGGTTTTACTGGTCACATGATGTATGTGCAAACAACCTTCAGGCATAATTATCATCATTATTTACACGATTTTAACAGCGTTACTACATTTAATATAAAATAAGCATGAGTGAGTGATATTATTTATCAAGTAATTCCCAAGAGGGCTGGCGTGGCGCAGTCGGTAGCGCGGCGGATTTGTAACCGGAGGCCCCGGGTTCAATCCTCCGTGGTGCCACTGAGTTCCGTCGGTGTGTTCTTGGGCAAGACACTTTCCCTCAGCCTCGTCCGTCGGATGGGGACGTAAACCGGGCGGTCCCGTGTATCGGTCTATCCTCCGAGCACGTAAAAGAACCATAGGAATATATTCGATAATAAGAGTAGGGCAGGTTCCCGGAT
Source organism: Cyrtodaria siliqua (assembly GCA_037043455.1). NCBI lineage: Eukaryota > Metazoa > Mollusca > Bivalvia > Adapedonta > Hiatellidae > Cyrtodaria > Cyrtodaria siliqua. The sequence goes on from JAWPHD010004386.1 coordinate 45,937, forward strand.
TCCTATGTATCCTTCCCCTCTCTCTGGGGCGGCTCTAAATAACCTATACTGTGTTGATGAGCCGTTAAACAACATTCAATTCAATTCAATTCCCAAGACTAGTTTTATTCTTCAAGTCAAAATCAGATGAAGTGTAAGATATTTTGTTGTTTTTTAGGTTCTTAGAATTATTTATTTTTTTGGAAAAATTTACACAGAAGGAGCAGGGGACAGGGGGGAAAGTATAAACCTTTATAAGTGTGTATCTTGTAATGGTGTTGGTCACATTGTAAAACATAACATTGACCAGAACACATCTATACAATATATAAAGTTGTTTAAATACAGTTAGTACAAGTTATGGAACATCCGTCACTGAGTGCATCCTTGATCATACTGAAGATACATGTATTGAAGAGTATTGATGCATCACTTGCAGCTATTGAAATAAATGGGACTTACCAAACCAAAAAATGCAAGTAAAAAAAGGCCATAATTTTGCTAAAATGCAATACAGAGACCCATGTGTCTAGCATTGCCCTTGGTGTTACTGAAGTCATATTCAAACTGAAGCTTTATTGATGTATGACTTGCACTACATGTATTGAAAAAATATTACATGGACTTGCCAACAAAACAACAACAAAAAAACACATTCTGTTTTACTGAAGCTTTATTGATGTATGACTTGCAGCTATATGTATTAAAACAGTATTACATGGACTTGCCAAAACAAACTTAAAACAAAAATTCGAAAAGTCGAAAAAGGGCCATAATCTTGCTAAAATGCAATACAGAGAAACATGTGTCTACCATTGCCCTTGGTGTTACTGGTCATATTCCAAGCTTTACTGAAGCTTTATTTATGTATGACTTGCAGCTATTGAAATACATGGACCAACCGAAAAAATGAATCAGAAATTCTCAGTTGAAAAGGGGCCGTAATTTAGCTAAAATGCAAAGTTATATAACATGTGTCTACCAGTGCTCTTCATGGTACTGAAGACATATTCCAAGTTTCATTGATGTGTGACCAGTGGTTTATGAAATAATTGGACTTGTCAAACCACTGTAACCTAAAAGTTTTATTAAAATCTGTCAAAATAGAATTCACACAAATTATAGGACATGTCAATGACATTTAATAATTGACAAGGAAGAACTAAATAAAGTTTCAGGTTCATACTGTATGTCAATATTAAGTTATGAGCTAGGTTACGTCGTCCGTTAACTTTTCTTCAAACGACTTCTCCTCAGAAACCGCTTGGCTAATTTTGACCAAACTTCACATGGATGATCCTTAGATGAATGCTTTTTAGATTTGTTAAAATTAGGTCAGCGCTACATCCAAGATGGCTGCCATTACCATATATTGTCGAAACCTTAAAAAATCTTCTTCTCCAAAACTGCTTGACAGATTTCAACAGTTTTTCTTTTAAAATGATCGCCAACGCCTAGGTTATCAAGTTTGTTCAAATAAAGTCCCCTGGGTCAAAAATGGCCGTGCCCCGTGGGTCCAATGTTTGTATATTGAGGTTTTGCATGTTTTTCATATAGACATATAGGAAAAAACTTTAAAAAATCTTCTTCTCTGAAACCACAAGGCACAGAGCTCTCATGTATTACATGTAGCATCAGCTTATGGTCCTCTATTAAGATTGTTCAAATGGTGACCCTGGGGTCAAATTTGTCCCCGCCCCGGGGTTCACAGTTTTACATAGACTGATATAGAATTTTTTTTTTAAAAATCTTCTTCTCGGAAACTACAACAGCCAGAGTTTTGATATTTTGCATTTACTATAAGCTTATAGTCTTTTACCAAGTTTGTTCAAATGGTGACCCTGGGGTCACATTTGGCCCCGCCCCAAGGGTCACATGTTTTATATAGACATGTATAGGGAAAAACTTAAAAAATCTTCTTCTCTGAAACTGCAAGAGCCAGAGGTTTAATATTTTGCATTTGCTATAAGCGTGTGGTCCTCTACCAAGTTTGTTCAAATGGTGACCCAGGGGTCACAGTTTTACATAGGCTTGTATAGGAAAAACTGAAAAAAAATCTTCTTCTCTGGAACCACATGGCACAGAGCTCTCATGTATTACATGTAGCATCAGTTTATGGTCCTCTACTAAGTTTGTTCAAATGGTGACCCTGGGGTCAAATTTGTCCCTGCCCGAAGGGTCACAGTTTTTCATAGACTTATATAAGATTATTTTTTTAAAAAATCTTCTTCTCGGAAACTACAAGAGCCAGAAGTTTGATATTTTACATTTATTATAAGCTTATGGTCCTTTAACACGTTTGTTCAAATGATGACCCTGGGGTCACATTTGGCCCCGCCCCAAGGGTCACATGTTTTACATAGACATGTATAGGGAAAACCTTAAAAAATCTTCTCTGAAACTGCAAGAGCCAGAGGTTTAATATTTAGCTGTAGGTCCTTTACCAATTGTGTTCAAATGGTGACCCTGGGGTCGCATCTGGTCCCGCCCCGGGGGTCACAGTTTTACATAAATGCTTGTTTTATTTTTTTTTTTTTTTTAATTTTTTTTATATATTTAATTTGTTTAATTGTTGTTTTTTTTGTTTTTTTTAATTGTTTTTTTTTTTTTTTTTAATTTTTTATATCTTTACTGGCCAACCTGGAAAACCAGCCAGATCGGACCAGTAATGGCGGAGTTATGGCCCTTGATTTAGTTGAAAATGCTATATTTTGCCTCTTTAAGACGATAGTCAGTCGCTTCATTGATGTCATTAGAGCCATATTAGCAAGTAGAGCGTCCACAGGCCCTCTTGGGCCTCTTGTTTATGAAATGGGACATAATGCTGCCAAAATGAATGTCAGAGTTAAATTATTGGACATGTGTAACAACAATCTTTAGGGTAAGATGAAATGTGTATGAAGTTTCATGAACATTATGAGGTCAAATACTTTTCAAGTTATGGCCAAGGTTAGGTATGACCGACGGACGACGACATGGACAAAATGATCCCCAATTGTCTGCGCAGAATGTAGATGACACAATCTCATTAAAATCAGACCCTTTATCACGCTACGATACGGATCTGATAAACTGCATTGGAGGTCACGTCAGATTGACCTTACGATTAGCCAATCAGATTTCAGCCTACAAAATGGCTTGGTATAGACTGCTTCACTGCGCATGTCATGTTTCAGTCAAATGCTGTGGAGCAGTCTCCGCTCGGTATTGAAAGAGACAATGTCCGTAACTTTTAGCTTATAAAACACGCACAAAAATGCGTTGACAAACATAACACATCAACCATTATTGAATATTTGCTGCATAAAACCAAGATTGATGGAATTCAATAGCGTTACAGAAAATAGAAGTACCACTTCGTAGGGTTGAACTCGTAACCCACACTAAAATTACACTCACGGGTTATAATAATAGAACGTCACAATAGTCTATCTCGCTAGCAACTGTGCTAAGCAGGCCAGATGTATTAATATGTACTATATAGAAAACCTAATTTTGCAATAATCTCGGTAGAATATATATTTTTCAGATACAAATATAACATTTTGAATGTTGTCAAAAAAACATGATTTTCTTCGTATTCTTTCTGTAAAACGTGCCATTTAGTGCATTTCTTTGAATTTATCGTGCAATCCACAGCATCAACACATGGCGACTTAATATTTTTTCGGATGTATGTGTTTTATGTGGACTTTCGTTTGTTCAGTTCACTCAAACATCATCTGAAGTGCACAAGAAACGCAGGATTTCATGGTTGAATTTAGTTGATCTCATGAATATTGATTAGATGAAAGGTCGATCTGATGTGCCCTCCAAAGCAGTGTTATCAGATCATATAGCGGAGAGAATCAAAGCGTAAAGGATTTGATTTTAATGAGACTGTAGGCGACACAATAATACATTTATTTTCGACTTTACCCTTTATTCAATATTAATATAAACTTAATATTAAGTGACTTTAAATACAATAAGTAAAACAAAATAGATGTGGTTTGCAATGGGTGTGATTTGTGTTTGTCAGCAATACATTTTTGATATACTCAGAATACATGGCAAATCAATAGACACAAAACTCTGTACTGTCCATGCAATCCATGTGGCATGTATGTGGCATATAATGCACTATTAGCCATCACAAACACATATAAAACATATATAAAACATACTATACCATAGATTGTCCTACAAAGCCAGCGTCTGAAACAGATTGAAAAGATCTTCAATTCCATTTAAAAGTGGAATACTAGTAAACTGATCCCTAGGACAAATTGGATAAATATTATATATAAATATACTGAGAGGAAAAGTAAAAAGAAACGTGACACAGGAATTTCCGCTATATATTGTATATACTGCACACTTAATACCATATATATTCCAAGCAAATCCCAAGATGTTTTGTAAAAAAAAAAAGTTGCAGTTAGTTAGAGAAAGGACACAACTGTGATGTTGTAGATGTTTTAATCACAGTACACGTTGTAACAAGAAATCCATAAATGTTGAAGTTCTTCATTGAAAAATTGAGCCAGTTCAATACTGTATTTAACGTATAGAGTTAGCAAAATTGTGCATGCTAAGTTTGCTCACATGCTTGAGCCAAACGCGTACTCTGTCAATAATGAAACTTTGCAGGAATAATGTTTGCTGTGTTACGTATTGTTTTAGTCTTTTTTCCGAAAGGAAAGATCTTACGTAGCCATGTACCATTCGATTAACAGCAGCATATTGTACATACAATATATAGCGGAAATTTCCGCGTCTCTTTTCTTTTTACTTTCAGTATATATATAATATATCAAAATAATGTGAGGTTGGGTGGTTTACTCTTAAACTTGCATAATTGTACACTGAAACCAAACCTCAATGACTTGAACTGCCTTCGAATATGGATTCGTGGGCATATGGATTCGTGCGCATTTGCCTCCAAATACATTAGCATGTTTTTTATGATATATAGGGGGATACCACGCGATACATCCATTATAATTATCGTCTGCTTGGCAGTGCACACAAAAAAAACTCATGGAGTTGCCGATATCAATAACAGATCACTAGTTCAATTGATGAGCATTGTTCATATTAACCCTTAGCCTGATAAGGGCAACTAAAATTGCCTTTGCATCATTTTTAAACCCAGTCAGCCTGCTAGTAACTTGCAGGCTGATCAGGGTTAATAATGTCTGGTTGCTCATCAGTCATTTCTCCAAAACACCCCTTTGTAACATAAATGGAATGGTCTTAATTCAAAGAAAGAACAGTCCATTATATGTATGTAGTGGGTTAAGGGTTAAAGTATCAGTCACAGACATAATTGTTGATATCACTCACAGATATAGTTGTTGATATCAATAACAAATCACTAGTTCAATTGGTGTGCTCAAGAATTGAATTGTTGATATCACTCGCAGTGTTTTGGATATCAATAACAAATCACTTGTTCACTTGGTATATCAATAACTGAATTGCTGATGTCACTCACAGATAGAGTTGTTGATTTCAATTACAAATCACTAGTACAATTGGTCAGCCCAAGAATTGAATTGTAAATATCACTCATAGACAGAGTTGTTGATATCAATAACAAATCACAAGTTTAATTAGTGAGCCCAGAAACTGAATTATTGATATCATTCACAGGTAGAGTTGTCGATAACAATAACAAATCAATGTGTTCAGTCATATCAAAACTGTGTCTACTGATGTAGCTGTGAGCTCAATGCTCAGTTTTATAGTGCTGACACTATGGTTTCCTTAATTGGATACACTGTATGTCAGTCTTAATTAGATAAGTGATCATTGTATGTCAGCAAAACTATGGTATCCTGAATTGGATAAATGATCACTGTATGTCAGCAAAACCATGGTATCCTTAATTGGATAAGTGATCACCATATGTGAGTAAAACTATGGTATCCTTAATTGGATAAGTGATCACCGTATGTCAACAAAACTATGGTATCCTTAATTGGATAAGTGATCACTGTATGTCAGCAAAACTATGGTATCCTTAATTGGATAAGTGATCACTGTATGATAGCAAAACTATGGTATCCTTAATTGAATAAGTGATCACTGTCTGTCACCAAAATTATGGTATCCTTAGGCTCCTTAATTGGATAAGAATCAAATGCATGTTTACTAGAATATCATATACAAAACAAGAGGCCCCAAAGGGCCTGTATCACTCTACTGGCTATATGAAGTCTTTGATGGGGAAAATGACAACAATATGCGCACTTAGGCTTGGTACTGATCATGCCTGCCAAGTTTCACTGAAATCCAGTCAGGAGTTCAGGAAAACTAATCTGGACAAAGTTTGTATAAGGGGCAATAACTTTGTCAACAACCATTCAACAAAATACATTGATGATATGTGCAACTAGGCTTGGTACAGAACTAGCCTATACAGTGTATAGTATATTAGAATCTTTAAAGGGCCATAACTCTACCAAAAATCATTTAACCAGAACATAACGATGCGCAACTAGCCTTGGTACTCATCATCCCTCCCAAAATTCATTGCAATTTGGCCTGAGTTCAGAAGGGACTAATATGGTTAAAGTTTCTGTATCAAAACCAAAACACAGCAATGACATGCACTGCCACAACTAGGCCTGGTACGGATCATCTCGGCAAAGTTGCTCTGAAAGCCGGTCAGGGGTTCAGGAGAACTTGTCCGGACACAATTTGTGTATTAAAACTTTTTACGGGCCATATCTTTCAACCGAAATGCATTACTAGGCTTGGTACTGATCATCCCTGCAAAGTTTCGTTGAAATCCAGTCAAGAGTTCAAGTTAACTAGTCCAGACAAAGTTTGTTGTGTATTAAAACCTTTAAAGGTCATAACTCAGCCAAGAATCAATCAACCGGAACACGGTAAATATATGCACCACTAGGCCTGGTACTGATCATCCCTGCAAAATTTCGTTGAAATCCGGCCAGGGGTTCAGGAAAAATAGTCCGGACAAAAGTTTGTGTATTAAAACCTTTAAAGGGCCAAAAATCATTCAACCGGAACACGGTGACGATATGCATATCTAGATTTAGTACTGATCATCACTGCAAAGTTTCATTAAAATCTGGCCAAAGGAAGGCCCTATCGTCTAAATGAGGCTAAATATAGCAGTTTTAACTAAATCAAGGGCCGTAACTCCAGTGTTACTAATACGATTTGGCTGTTTTTCAAAATTATCTGAGCTTTCATTGATATTAACAATCTTTGTAACTTTGGTAAAGATCAAATGATAAATGAAGGTGCTATATGTGTTCACAAGGCCGTTAATGTCATTTTTTAGCAAAAACAAGGGCCATAATTCTGGCGCAAATGCTCCGATCAGACAAGTTTTTGAACTCGTCCAAGATTTTATTGCAACTAACAATCTGTGCAAGTTTTGTAAAGATCAAATCTTATAATAAATGAAGTTGCTAGTGTTCACAAGGCAGAATATGGCTTTATTCAGAAAAACAAGGGCCATAACTCTGCTGTTACTAATCGGATTTGGCCGGTTTTTGAACTCTTCCTAAGCATGCAAAATTGATTTTATTACCAACATTTAATCCCCTGGTGAATAGAATTGAATTAGATGCCAGGAACACATGCCTAATGAGCTTTCACTAAAAACTTAATCCCCAGATATATATACATAAGTCAACTGTTATCCTTCAACACAATCCAGGTTCGTTTTATAAATAAATGAGAATGCACTCAGCAAAAGTACTACTGCAAGCTGATTAAAACCCTGGAAGCTTGATCCGCAAATTGGCAACACAGAACACTGCTGTACCTTCTTTATTTATTTTACCTTGTACCTTGGACATGTTGGAAACAAATATTAGATTTTTTTTTTAATTACATTTCTATGAAATGATTGGGATTTCACAGTGAAATAATATTTATAACCGCTAAATATTAATAACTAACTCCAAACACAAAAATAACTGTCATGTTGAGTCGATAAAGTGTTGTTGACGTCGAAAACATCTGCCAATAACGTTCATAAAGAGATTAACTTTGGTTAAAGTCATACATAAATTGATTTAAAATCTAATAAATAAATTATTAACTGCTGGGTTCGATTATAGGGAAATCCTTCACTCGATGTTAGGCATGTTTTGTTTTTTCACTCACTCGGATATGCTCATTTGTTAAAAAACCCACATGTCTAACATCTCGCAAAGGATTTCCCTATAATTATTCTCAGAAGTCAAATAATCTCTATTTATTCCTCCTACTGCCAGTCAATGTTACAAACAAGAAGCAGCAATTATGGTGGTGCGAATGCCTGATTGTGAATTATTAACTTTTACCGCAAAAAGAATCTAAGACGAAAAAGAGGAAAGATTTGGTAAAAGGCATGGATGATGAACATGTAAGTTTCAAAGTATTTTGTCAAAAGGTTTTTGGAACATGACTATATTCAAAATTTTAACCAAACATCTGAGTGGAAAAGGGGGGATAACTCTGACAATGAACTATGTTGTTTGTGACATTATGGTTGTATAATGATTATGACGATTTTATGCTTGAGTTTCAAAGTTCTCTGTTAATTAGTTTTTGGAATATGACTAAAGTTTTAACCAAAAAGATAAGTGGAAAAGGGGGATAATTCTAGTAAAATGCATGACAGACATATAGTGCTTTTCAAATATGGTTATATAACAATATTTAAATGAACATGTGCCAAGTCCCAAAACGTTCTGTCAATTCTTTTTTGTATATGACTCGTACAACAATTTTAATCAAAAATCTGAAAAATTGGTAAAGAGGAATAATTCTGGTAAAATGCATGGTAGTGTTAATTAACCCTTAACCCGCTAAGCACGACTATAACAGCCTTTGTGTCCATTGTAAACCCAGATCAGCCTGCGAGTTACTCAGGGTACAATATCCATCTGCTGATCCCCAAAACACCCCTTTGTCACATAAATGGAATGGTCTTATTTCAAAGAAAGAACAGTCCATTATACATTCATAGCAGGCTAAGGGTTAAGGTGTTTGTCACATGTTACTCAGGGTACAATGTCCATCTGCTGATCAATCATTTTCCCCAAAACACCCCTTTGTCACATAAATGGAATGGTCTTAATTCAAAGAAAGAACAGTCCATTATACATTCATAGCAGGCTAAGGGTTAAGGTGTTTGTCACATATTATGGTTGTGTTTCTATCCCGCCATCAACGGCACATTTTACAACAGATGTGCATCGTTTCTAAACCTCCTCAGAGGATAAACTCTGACGGGGACTGGCTGTTTAACGTGACCATCCAATGGATAAACTCCGACGGGGACAGGCTGTTTAACGTGACCATCCAATGGATAAGGTTAGGAGAAGTGTTTAGCCTTGGGACACACCCAAGTCACCCAGTGGCGCCAGTAAGGCTCCGACCGATTCCGAGTCCGTTGTACTGTCTACTGGGCCACTGCTGCTAAAGGATTCACACAAGACGGGGGCTAGTTCTACCATATCAATAAATACTCGAGAATATCATTTAAAAAAAAAAAAAAATCTTAAGTCTTCTATTTTTCACTAAAGAATACATTTTGTCACAAAAATTGTCTGTAGTAGTTTTTCACCACATCAGATTTCTTTAATATCAGTGATTCATTCAGTCAATGATTTCCTTTTTTCAAATATTGCTTAATTCAAGAGATTTAGAAAGCAAAACTTGTTTCACTATTAATGAACTCGGAAGAGTACTGTTCATGTACATACTCTAGCTAAAGTTAATAGTTAAGTTGAAGTTTTACGGCACACCATCACAAAAAGATTATATGGCACCAACAGGAATGAACATTTCAGACCCACCCTACATTTACATCAAGATAAAACCACTGGCACTTGAGCATTACCATATTTCCTACTTACGTTTACTTATGTTTACTTCAGGTTGTGCTCAAAGAAGTGACCCGATTGCCCAATTTTCGGTTTCTGATTACAAATGTTTTTACCATTAAGATATCATCGAATCGAATCACTTCTTTGAGTACAACCGAAAGTAAACGTAAGTATGAAATACTGTAATGGTAGAAATCGGCGATTTTACTTAAATTTCTCCCCACAGAGTGCTTTTTTGTTTGTATGATATGTGAATATACTGCGATAAATGGGAATCAGACCTAACGAACGGTGTAAAGGGTTCGAACCAATTCGGTAATTTGAGAAAGATACAGACTTCGAAATAAGGTTGGACATCTTGGTGTCAAACAGTGTTATATATACTCAGTTGCAAAAGAAAGTGTACACTTTGAAAAATTTACTTTACACCCCTATCCTCTTTATCAAACGACAGTCCTTTATTGATTCAGCCTATTGAAAAACAAAAGGCATGGTAATGGCAATATTATGATTGGTACCAAACATGACATATTAATTTTGGACTTTATACAACTAATTCTAAAAAAACTAAGTGCTCACTTTCTTTCGCAACTGAGCTGTGTACACTTTCTTTTGCAACTCGGTATAGATAGCAGGCGTATGGTATTATTTTTTTTTTATAATATCTGCGGCTCAAGTGCCAGTGGATAAAACTATGCAGAATGAACCTAGGATCTTCTAATATACACAATAAAAATACAGATTTTCAAACAAATAACCTCCATTATTCTGTAGTTTTGACTGATATGAACGAAAACAATTTATACTTTTTCTTGAAACAAATGTTCTAGCAGACGTTTAGCTCAAAATACTAATTAAGAAAACAGATGTTACAGATATACATGGTTCAACAGTATAATACAGAAAATTTGTATTGTTGGCTAATTATCATAAATATGATATCTTTGTTTGATGTTTTAACATCATTTTTCAGCATATTGTATGCTATGTACGACGGTTGATGTTTTGTGGTGGAGGCAGACCACCCCCTATTCCTGGGTAGAACCAGTACTGTATACCTCCCGCCATTCATAAGAATCAACACTTTCTCACTTACAAGTTGAGCTATCAGTGGGATGCAAACCTGCAGCAGTGGGAGGTGAGAAGGTTTACAATTTTATTTAATGATATGCAAGCAGGTTTAAAGTTAAAATGATACTGGATTAATAAATCACGACACTAATATTGTAATGCTAGATATAGAGGATCTTACATTCGTGACTGTGTATTATTGATTTTAATAAACAAGTTGGATAAAATGATTTGCCGAGTATCCTAACTTTTATCCAACGAGTTTATTAAAGTCAATAATACAGTCACGAATTAAGATTCTATTTATCACATAACACACCTTCGACGTGATAGTTTCACTTTAAAATGTTGTCAATTTACCTTGTATACGGCGACAATTTGTAAGTGAAATCATGACATCAGCTACATTAGGCAGCTGTAACGTGTTCACCCTACAAATAATGTGACACCTTAAACTAAATTTAACATGCATTTTATAAGTAAATTTCAAATAAGGATCAATATTTAAGGTGTCTGAACGTATCGTATGATATACCATGCAAACAAGTGGGATTAAATATTTTACTGTACAAAAACACAGTGATTCGGTCCTCATTAAATGCATCTGTAATACCTAGTGTATTACGAGAAATACGTCATGGCTTTATTACACTCCCAGAAGCCAAGATGTTATGTGATAAAACAAGTTTAAGATTGACATGTATCCCTTTAAATACAGCACTGAAACGGCTCAAGTTTTCAGAACTTGAACATTTATGAATTTTGTGTAACAAAGTGTACTGTGATTAAAGTGTCTAGTAACAACACTATTTTTTTTACAATTTTAACACTTTGGGATATCTCTGAAACATTATGTGGAATTACTTATTACATGTAACTCGCAGGCTGATCAATGTCAGGCTGCTGATCAGTCATTTCCCCCAAAACACATCTTTGTCACATAAATGGAATGGTATTAATTAAAAGAAATGTAGCGGGTTAAGGGTTATAAATAAATCAGAAAAAGCAATAATTCCCAGAATTGTTCATTATGTTACACAATAACATGCTGCAAGATTTTAAATTGTGCCATTTGCCCCTACAGAACTGAGCTGAATACAAATTGCATTATTGCTCTACTCCGAAAAACTCTCAAGTGCTAGCTAGTTTTGATTAACAAATTACAATAAAGCCTACAAGCTGTGATGACGTTGTGCAACCCCATTATTCCAATAACGGTTTATTTATTTCACCATTCAGTGTTACCTGGATCAATGCTTATGTGTGTCTTTGACGGGTCAAAGGGATTCTTCTGTGGTTCTCTTTCAATCCTGTACAAAACAAAATTGATTAATTCCAGTATTGTATCGTGTGAATTGCAACTTCTATTCCAGGACAATACACTTCCAGCCATGCAGTGCCTGCTTGTAGATATTAATACTTAAGAAATAATTAAAAGAATCAATTTAGTTGTTTTCTCTGTTTTAAGAGAAACATTGGAAAATCATATAACAGGATGACACGTTTTAACTTTTAGAAATATTGGGAATAAATCAGAATAGTGTAAAAAGTCAAATAAATTTATTCCGAATTTGTACCATATACATGTGACTGCCATTCTGGATCTTAATGTGAAAAATGGGAAACATGTAGAAAGTAAAATCAATTCTCAGAAGTCAAATCGTATGGGTGACTACCATTCTGGAAGTTATTGTGTATGAATCGGAATTGTGTAAAATGTAAGATCATTCATTCTGAAGTTATATGTGCCATTCTGGGACCATACACTGGCACTGTCAGTGCAGTGCTTGCTGATTGTTGTGTTTTCGGAGAAGTCTGTAAGATTTTATTTTCTCTCTACTGAAGCCAGCGCTAAATACTTGGTTATAATTGGAATGGTAAATCAATTTGGATGTGAGATTTTTCAACTTTAAAGATGTAGATTTTCTCTGAGCAATTTTATTGTATGTATATTTAGTAGGAAGCTATTGCTACGCACAGACATTTTAAATCTAAATCTTTGACAGTTTTCAGTCAGTGCTTAATACTTGAATAAAACCTGAAACGCATAAGTTGTGAAATTCATGTTTTTCTCTTCTAAAAAAGCAACACAAGAACATTTATAAAGTATAAACCAGTACAGAAAAGAAATGAGGAATAATCTATAGAATGTCATTTATAATGTCACAAAAATATTCTATTCTTGTAGGTATTGCACAGACACTGTTTGCTTGATTACAACTGACACATATGGTAACATGTCATGATAATCATTAATAACTTAACACAGTAGTAGTGTAATCTAATAAAAGTGAACATTCATGCACATTAATATATATATATCTGTTGGTTTAAACATATTTTATTGTTCAATGGTTTACAACATTTCATATATACATTGTACAACCATATTAAAGGATTAGAACGAAAGCAAACTGCTTATAGAATTCTTCTCCTAGGAAAGATTGTTTGCAATAAATAAAAACGATAGTTACATTTTCAAATTTTAGAGCTGGGAACTTCATCCAAAACATTACAAGTGTAGTAAGAAATAATAGACAGAAAATATAAACTTTCAGCAATGAACTTACGGTAATTTAGATTCAAACAATAAAAAGTGATAGATTATTAATGAGAAAAAGTATGTATATTTTTATAAAAGAAATTAGTGAAAACTTTTGGGATACAAAGGACGGTGACAGTGGGCAGGAGCAATGAGCGCATATATACCTGTTATATACCTATGTTATACATATATACATATGTAATAGTGTTACAGTGTCATTTCATGGCTATTTATTATTATATTTTATTATTTATTTATTTTTATTTTTTTTTTAAACATATTTTATTGCTTTTTACATAATACAGCAAAAGGGTTGGGCCACAAGTTATACCAACGTTAGATTCGGCCCTCCGTTATTTTCCGAATTGCCCTAGTCCCACAGGTCCCTGTGGGTTTTAGTTAAAGTGTTTTATTACTGTACAAGAGTTGTTGTTCTTGGTCATTCCTGCTCTTTCTTTTGTTATGAGTCACGTGGCAGTAAGATTTACGTCACGTTTTGCCAGGAGTGGAGATGTTGTTCTATAACGCTTGACATGTTCCAAGACTTCTCCGACGAATGGATTTTTTGGTTCTGTGGTTCTACCAACACAACACCACTGAGAATTTTATAATGCACCTAACTATCAACACAAACCACTGAGAGTTCTATAATGCACATAACTACCAACACAAAACCACTGAGAATTTTATAATGCACCTAACTACCAACACAAACCACTGAGAGTTCTATAATGCACATAACTACCAACACAACACCACTGAGAATTTTATAATGCACCTAACTATCAACACAAACCACTGAGAGTTCTATAATGCACATAACTACCAACACAACACCACTAAGAATTTTATAATGCACCTAACTATCAACACAAACCACTGAGAGTTCTATAATGCACATAACTACCAACACAACACCACTGAGAATTTTATAATGCACCTAACTATCAACACAAACCACTGAGAGTTCTATTATGCACCTAACTACCAACACAACACCACTGAGAATTTTATAATGCACCTAACTATCAACACAAACCACTGAGAGTTCTATAATGCACATAACTACCAACACAACACCACTGAGAATTTTATAATGCACCTAACTATCAACACAAACCACTGAGAGTTCTATTATGCACCTAACTACCAACACAACACCACTGAGAATTTTATAATGCACCTAACTATCAACACAAACCACTGAGAGTTCTATAATGCACATAACTACCAACACAACACCACTGAGAATTTTATAATGCACCTAACTATCAACACAAACCACTGAGAGTTCTATTATGCACCTAACTACCAACACAACACCACTGAGAATTTTATAATGCACCTAACTATCAACACAAACCACTGAGAGTTCTATAATGCACATAACTACCAACACAACACCACTGAGAATTTTATAATGCACCTAACTATCAACACAAACCACTGAGAGTTCTATTATGCACCTAACTACCAACACAATTCCACTGAGAGTTCTATAATGCACCTAACTATCAACACAAACCACTGAGAGTTCTATAATGCACATAACTACCAACACAACACCACTGAGAATTTTATAATGCACCTAACTATCAACACAAACCACTGAGAGTTCTATTATGCACCTAACTACCAACACAATTCCACTGAGAGTTCTATAATGCACCTAACTATCAACACAAACCACTGAGAGTTCTATAATGCACATAACTACCAACACAACACCACTGAGAGTTCTATAATTCACCTAACTACCAATGCAACACCACTGAGAGTTCTATAATTCACCTAACTACCAACACAACACCACTGAGAGTTCAACACAAACCACTGAGAGTTCTATAATGCACATAACTACCAACACAAACCACTGAGAGTTCTATAATGCACATAACTACCAACACAACACCACTGAGAATTTTATAATGCACCTAACTATCAACACAAACCACTGAGAGTTCTATAATGCACATAACTACCAACACAACACCACTAAGAATTTTATAATGCACCTAACTATCAACACAAACCACTGAGAGTTCTATAATGCACATAACTACCAACACAACACCACTGAGAATTTTATAATGCACCTAACTATCAACACAAACCACTGAGAGTTCTATTATGCACCTAACTACCAACACAACACCACTGAGAATTTTATAATGCACCTAACTATCAACACAAACCACTGAGAGTTCTATAATGCACATAACTACCAACACAACACCACTGAGAATTTTATAATGCACCTAACTATCAACACAAACCACTGAGAGTTCTATTATGCACCTAACTACCAACACAACACCACTGAGAATTTTATAATGCACCTAACTATCAACACAAACCACTGAGAGTTCTATAATGCACATAACTACCAACACAACACCACTGAGAATTTTATAATGCACCTAACTATCAACACAAACCACTGAGAGTTCTATTATGCACCTAACTACCAACACAACACCACTGAGAATTTTATAATGCACCTAACTATCAACACAAACCACTGAGAGTTCTATAATGCACATAACTACCAACACAACACCACTGAGAATTTTATAATGCACCTAACTATCAACACAAACCACTGAGAGTTCTATTATGCACCTAACTACCAACACAATTCCACTGAGAGTTCTATAATGCACCTAACTATCAACACAAACCACTGAGAGTTCTATAATGCACATAACTACCAACACAACACCACTGAGAATTTTATAATGCACCTAACTATCAACACAAACCACTGAGAGTTCTATTATGCACCTAACTACCAACACAATTCCACTGAGAGTTCTATAATGCACCTAACTATCAACACAAACCACTGAGAGTTCTATAATGCACATAACTACCAACACAACACCACTGAGAGTTCTATAATTCACCTAACTACCAATGCAACACCACTGAGAGTTCTATAATTCACCTAACTACCAACACAACACCACTGAGAGTTCAACACAAACCACTGAGAGTTCTATAATGCACATAACTACCTACACAACACCACTGATAGTTCTATAATGCACCTAACTACCAACACAACACCACTGAGAGTTCTATAATGCACCTGACTATCAACACAAACCACTGAGAGTTCTATAATGCACCTAACTACCAACACAACACCACTGAGAGTGCTATAATTCACCTAACTACCAACACAACACCACACCTAACTACCAACTCAACAACAATGAGAGTTCTATAATGCACCTAACTACCAACACGACTCCACTGAGAGTTCTATAATGCACCTTACTACCAACACAACTCCACTGAGAGTTCTATAATGCACCTAACTACCAACACAACTCCACTGAGAGTTCTATAATGCACCTTACTACCAACATGACTCCACTAAGAGTTCTATAATGCACCTAACTACCAACACAACTCCACTGAGAGTTCTATAATGCACCTAACTACCAACACAACTCCACTGAGAGTTCTATAATGCACCTAACTACCAACACAACTCCACTGAGAGTTTTATAATGCACCTAACTACAACACAACTTCACTGAGAGTTCTATAATGCACCTAAATACCAACACAACACCACTGAGAGTACTATAATGCACCTAACTATCAACACAACACCACTGAGAGTTCTATAATGCACCTGACTATCAACACAAACCACTGAGAGTTCTATAATGCACCTAACTACACAACTCCACTGAGAGTTCTATAATGCACCTAACTACCAACACAATACCACTGAGAGTTCTATAATGCACCTAAATACCAACACAACACCACTGAGAGTTCTATAATGCACCTAACTACAACACAACTTCACTGAGAGTTCTATAATGCACCTAAATACCAACACAACACCACTGAGAGTTCTATAATGCACCTAACTACAACACACACCACTGAGAGTTCTATAATGCACCTGACTATCAACACAAACCACTGAGAGTTCTATAATGCACCTAACTACCAACACAACACCACTGAGAGTGCTATAATTCACCTAACTACCAACACAACACCACACCTAACTACCAACTCAACACCACTGAGAGTTCTATAATGCACCTAACTACCAACATGACTCCACTGAGAGTTCTATAATGCACCTTAATACCAACACGAATCCACTGAGAGTTCTATAATGCACCTAACTACCAACACAACTCCACTGAGAGTTCTATAATGCACATAACTACCAACACAACTCCACTGAGAGTTCTATAATGCACTTAACTACCAACACAACTCCACTGAGAGTTTTATAATGCACCTAACTACCAACACAACACCACTGAGAGTTCTATAATGCATCTAACTACCAACACAACTCCACTGTGAGTTCTGTAATGCACCTAACTACCAACAAAACTCTGCTGAGAGTTCTATAATGCACCTAACTACCAACACAACACCACTGAGAGTTCTATAATGCACCTAACTACAACACACACCACTGAGAGTTCTATAATGCACCTGACTATCAACACAAACCACTGAGAGTTCTATAATGCACCTAACTACCAACACAACACCACTGAGAGTGCTATAATTCACCTAACTACCAACACAACACCACACCTAACTACCAACTCAACACCACTGAGAGTTCTATAATGCACCTAACTACCAACATGACTCCACTGAGAGTTCTATAATGCACCTTACTACCAACACGAATCCACTGAGAGTTCTATAATGCACATAACTACCAACACAACTCCACTGAGAGTTCTATAATGCACCTAACTACCAACACAACTCCACTGAGAGTTCTATAATGCACTTAACTACCAACACAACTCCACTGAGAGTTTTATAATGCACCTAACTACCAACACAACACCACTGAGAGTTCTATAATGCATCTAACTACACAACTCCACTGAGAGTTCTATAATGCACCTAACTACCAACACAATACCACTGAGAGTTCTATAATGCAACTAACTACAACACAACTTCACTGAGAGTTCTATAATGCACCTAACTACCAACACAATACCACTGAGAGTTCTATAATGCACCTAAATACCAACACAACACCACTGAGAGTTCTATAATGCACCTAACTACAACACAACTTCACTGAGAGTTCTATAATGCACCTAAATACCAACACAACACCACTGAGAGTTCTATAATGCACCTTACTACAACACACACCACTGAGAGTTCTATAATGCACCTGACTATCAACACAAACCACTGAGAGTTCTATAATGCACCTAACTACCAACACAACACCACACATAACTACCAACAACACCACTGAGAGTTCTATAATGCACCTAACTACCAACACAACACCACTGAGAGTTCTATAATGCACCTTACTACCAACACGACTCCACTGAGAGTTCTATAATGCACCTAACTACCAACACAACTCCACTGAGAGTTCTATAATGCATCTAACTACCAACACAACTCCACTGAGAGTTCTATAATGCACCTAACTACCAACACAACTCCACTGAGAGTACTATAATGCACCTAACTACCAACACAACTCCACTGAGAGAGATGGACGGAGAGAGAGGTGTAAGGGCTTCGTTCCCGTAGAATGGTGTGTTCTTGGGCAAGACACTTTCCCATAGCCTCGTCCGTTGGATGGGGACGTACACTGGGCGGTCCCGTGTATTCATCTATCCTCCGAGCACGTTAAAGAACCATAGGAATCTATTCGATAATAAAAGTAGAGTAGGTTCCCGGATTGCTATGTATCCTTCCCCTCTCTCTGGGGCAGCTCTAAATAACCTATACTGTGTTGATGAGCCGTTAAACAACATTCAATTCAATTCAATTGAATCACTCTCAGTGTCTTCTTGGGTAGAACCAGTACTAAGCAAATGCAGATAAAGTGTCTTGCTCAGGGACCTAACACATATGGCAATGGCGGGGATCGAACCCACGACTGTTCGATCATGGGTCCAATGCTCTACCACTAGACCACAGCACTCCATGGCTTTATTACAATCCCACACTGCAAGTTATGTTATAAATAAATGTATTATATACATGTTACATTTGTATAAACATTTATTTTATCTAGTATAAACATATATTATCATATATATACGCATTTTTGGCCTGCAAAATGCTCAAAATTACCCTATAATAAGCTCTCTAGAATTGAGCCGTATCATAAATGCGGGCCGATACGCCAAATTTAGGTCATGTGACCAGGCCGAAAATGCATATCCATATTGGCCTTGTCACCTGACCGTTATTGGCCCAGTTACCTGACCGTGCAAATAACCTTCACCTGACCGTTACGATTATTGGCGATTTTTTTTGTTTTACCTTTTTTTTAACCATTTTGACGTTAAAAACGTCAATGACATGACATAACCGAAGTGTCACATCAACTAACGTAACTGACGTCATTTAAATAAGCGTTAAAATAGAAGCCGGCGAGAGGATGTTAGCGTCAGTGGGTAACATATTGTAATTAGATGGACACATTATTGAGGGAAGGCATCATGAAGTAAATGAAACTGACATAGGAGCGTTTGTCAACAAAACGAGGAATGTAACTAGATCTACAGAGAAACAGACTAAATCTGGTCTTACATTTTTTCATGGAGTGGTTTCGCTCGAACGGTGAGACCAGAGTAGCCTAACTGAAGAAATTGGCTTCAAGGAGTTGGACAGTCTATATTGGACGTTTTATTCTGGGTAGAATCTATAGTCCCACAAAACTGAATACTAGCCAGACTCGATGAAATCAGTCCAGGCCATCATCAGCTGGTACTTAATCGAGCTTCTTCTCTGAAATAGGAATGTAATGGACGAATTGAAAAAGAAAAAGAGAATAAACTACAAACAATAAATTAAGTTAAAACTGTGTTGTTGTTTTCGTTTATTCATTTTTTTAGCTCTACTGATCAGAGATCAGCAGAGCTTATGCCGTGGTGCGGCGTCCGTCGTCCGTCCGTCCGTCTGTCCGTCTGTCTGTCCGTAAACTTTTATTTGTAGCGACTTCACAGCTGAAACTACTGGATGGATATTCATGAAACTTTACAGAAATGTTTCCCATAAAGTCTAGTTGATCCTAGCAAAAATTCATGTTGATGTGAAATCCAAGATGGCCGCCAAAGCTAAAAATAGAGTTTTAAAATACAAGTTTGTAGCGACTTCTTCTTGAAAACTATAAGTGATATTGATATGGGACTTTTTCTAAAATGATCAGCATGACATGATGTTGATCCTAGTTAAAAATCGTTTTGATTCAACGTTAAACATGGCTGCCAGTGGCCATCTTTGTTTACATAGAGTTATATAGTAAAAACTTGTAGCGACTACTTCTCTGAAACTACTTGGCGGATTGTCATGAAACTTTACAGGAATGTTGCTCTTGATGTCTAATTGATCCTAGAAAAAATTCAGGTCGGCCGGAAATTCAAGATGGCCGTCACAGCTAAAAATAGATTTTTAAAAAATAAGTTTGTAGCGACTACTTCTTGAAAACTATAAGTGATATTGATATGGGACTTTTTCTAAAATGATCAGCATTACATGATGTTGATCCTAGTCAAAAATCGTTTTGATTCAACGTTAAACATGGCTGCCAGCGGCCATCTTTGTTTACATAGAGTTATATAGTAAAAACTTGTAGCGACTACTCCTCTGAAACTACTTGGCGGATTGTCATGAAACTTTACAGGAATGTTGCTCTTGATGTCTTATTGATCCTATCAAAATTTCAGGTCGGCCGGAAATTCAAGATGGCCGTCACAGCTAAAAATAGATTTTTAAAAAATAAGTTTGTAGCGACTACTTCTTGAAAACTATAAGTGATATTGATATGGGACTTTTTCTAAAATGATCAGCATGACATGATGTAGATCCTTGTGGAAAATCGTTTTGATTTGACCTTAAACATGGCTGCTTTGTTTACATAGAGTTATATAATGAAAACTTGTAGCGACTACTTCTTTGAAACTACCTGACGGATTTTCATGAAACTTCACAGGCATGTTGCTCTTAATGTCTTATTGATCTTAGCAAAATTTCAGGTCGGCCGGAAATTCAAGATGGCCGCCACGGTTAAAAATAGATTTTCAAAAAACAAGTCGGTAGCGACTACTTCCTGAAATCAAAATCAATCAGTAGAGCTTCAAGGTCATTGACCTCTTGTTTATTTTTATTTTATAAATTATTTCGGTAAATCTTAAAGGGACACTGTCCGTAAGTAAGCAGATATTGAGCATAACCAAATAACTGGCTGACTTTTATTCAGTGAAATGTATACATGAAAACATGAGGATAGACCCTAAGAAGTATGTAGGAATTCATTCGTGAGTTTGAAAAAAAAAAGTTTTAATTATTATATGTAAATAAAGTGGGACCCACAATATTTACCTTTTCTGCGATCACGTGACTTCCATTAGCGCATTAGGTTTTCACCACAGTATGTATTGCAAAACATGTATAGCCCGCTTAGCTCAGACGGGAGCGTTGTCGACCACTTTACGCTCACGCACACTATTATTACGGCGAGTGTAATTTTAGTTTGGGCTGCGAGTTCAAACGCACAAAGCGGATTTACTTTTTTTTGTACCGCGATTGAATTCCGTTAAACAATCTTGCTTTTAATTAGTAAATATTCAATTATGTTTAGTGTGTAAAGTTTGCGAACATAATTATTGTGTGTTTTATAAGCTAAAAGTTACGGACAGTGTCCCTTTAACAGTTTAAACTATCCTTTGATTTTTTTTTTATTATATAAAAAATGAAAATGTGTATATATATTAATGATAAAAATATTAAAACATGGGTGATGTGTTATTGTCTGTCATATCGGCCCTCGACCATTATCGGCCGATATGACGGACAATAACGCACCACCCATGTATTAATCTCTAATTATTACATAATAGTGTATATGCATATATATATTTAGTATATACAAATAAACATATGTTATATACATTTTATTATACATATATTATATACTTATATTGAATACATTTATTATATGCGTTATTGTCTGTTATTATATGATTGTTATATATGCATGTTATATAAAGAAATATTATATGCCTTACTATAAATAGTAACACATTTATATAGGCAAAAAAAATGTAACCGGAGTTCTATACCAGAAGCGTGCACAATAACCGGTTAATGGAATGGTGTTTGCCACGCAGCAATAACTCGGGAAAACGTCAAGTTTGTTTTGAACATATATGACGTCATGAATAGGATTGAGTTTTTTTAACGTGCGGTTAGACATAAACAAAATGGCTGATGAAAGAGCACTAAAATAAATAAATAATCTTGTATTGAGTTTTATTGCTAACAGGTATATAATAATAATAAAAAAGACATTAAACAGCAATGTTTCTGCCTTAAGTGACATTTGACCTTGTGTGCCATTTTTGAGTCATGCCAATAACCATGTAAGGCACGCCATTGCCGTTTAATAACTTCTTAATACTTCTTAATATATGTGTATATAAAAATTATATGTATCACAAACACATACTATATACATATCTTATATACATAATATTATATTAGTTGTTCTTCTCCAACAGAAATGTCTGAAAGTCTTGATTAGAACTGGAACAGATCAATATGGGCAAAATAGATGGAACAGATCAATATGGGCAAAATAAATGGAACAGATAAATATGGGCAAAATAGATGGAACAGATAAATATGGGCAAAATAGATGAAACAGAAACATATGGGCAAAATAGATGGAACATATAAATATTAGCAAAATAGATAGAACAGATAAATATGGGAAAAATAGATGGAACAGATAAATATGGGCAATATAGATGGAACAGATACATATGGGCAAAATAGATGGAACAGATACATATGGGCAAAATAGATGGAACAGATAAATATGGGCAAAATAGATGGAACAGATAAATATGGGCAAAATAGATGGAACAGATAAATATGGGCAATATAGATGGAACAGATACATATGGGCAAAATAGATGGAACAGATACATATGGGCAAAATAGATAAATATGGGCAAAATAGATGGAACAGACACATATGGGCAAAATAGATGGAACAGATAAATATGGGCTAAATAGATGGAACAGATAAATATGGGCAAAATAGATGGAACAGATACATATGGGCAAAATAGATGGAACAGATAAATATGGGCAATATAGATGGAACAGATACATATGGGCAAAATAGATGGAACATATACATATGGGCAAAATAGATGGAACAGATAAATATGGGCAAAATAGATGGAACAGATAAATATGGGCAAAATAGATGGAACAGATAAATATGGGCAATATAGATGGAACAGATACATATGGGCAAAATAGATGGAACAGATACATATGGGCAAAATAGATAAATATGGGCAAAATAGATGGAGCAGACACATATGGGCAAAATAGATGGAACAGATAAATATGGGCTAAATAGATGGAACAGATAAATATGGGCAAAATAGATGGAACAGATACATATGGGCAAAATAGATGGAACAGATAAATATGGGCAAAAAAGACAGAACAGATACTATGGGCAAAATAGATGGAACAGATAAATAAGGGCAAAATAGATGGAACAGATAAATATGGGCAAAATAGATAGAACAGATAATATGGGCAAAATAAATGGAACGGATAAATATGGGCAAACTAGATGGAACAGATAAATATGGGCAAAATAGATGGAACAGATAAATATGGGCAAAATAGATGGAACAGAAACATATGGGCAAAATAGATGGAACAGAAACATATGGGCAAAATAGATGGAACATATAAATATGGGCAAAATAGATGGAACAGATAAATAAGGGCAAAATAGATAGAACAGATAATATGGGCAAAAATAGATGGAACGGATAAATATGGGCAAAATTGAGGAAACAGATACATATGGGAAAAATAGATGGAACAGATCAATATGGGCAAAATAGATGGAACAGATAAATATGGGCAAAATAGATGGAACAGATAAATTTGGGCAAAATAGATGGAACAGATACATATGGGCAAAATAGATGGAACAGATAAATATGGGTAAAATAGATGGAACAGATAATTATGGGCAAAATGGATGGAACAGATAAATATAGGCAGAATAGATAGATAGAATGGATAAATATGAGCAAAATAGATGGAGCAGATAAATATGGGAAAAATTGAGGAACAGATAAATATGGGCAAAATATATAGAACAGATTAATATGGGCATAATAGATGGAATGGATAAATATGGGCAAAAAAGGTAGAACTGATAAATATAGTCATAATATGATGTTATTAATTAAGTTGTTTCATATTGGCCCAGTTATTGGTCCAAGGACTGTCACATTGGCCCAAGTCGGAAGGCCGCGGGCCAATATGACAGTCCGAGGACCAATAACTCGGACAATATGAAACCACTTAATTAATGACAATTTTATTAATTAACAGCCACTACAGTATAATTTGTTTTTAGTCAAATTATTTTGACATACTCTGTGTTTATTTATAGTAGCGTCAATTTCATTTATGTGTAAAAAAGCGAGCGCGAATGACGTTACTTAACGTGAATGACGTCACTTAAATCTCGTATTGGCGAGTTTCTTCATATTGGCCTTGTTTTTTCATATTGACCGACTTCCGGTTCATATTGGCCGAGTTTGCGTCGTATTGCGTGTAGAGTTTCTAGCAAAACAAGGCTAATATAGTTAAGTTAATTAATAATAGATAGAACAGATAAATATAGTCATAATAGATAGAACAGATCAATATAGTCATAATAGATAGAAAAGATAAATATAGTCAAAAAAGACAGAACAGATATAGTCAAAATAGACAGAACATATAAATATAGCTAAAATAGCCAAAATAGATAAATAGTTATTTTAATATGAAAATGTCTATAACAAGTGCTATAATCGTCCCTCAGAAATCTGTGATATTCGTGACCCAGTAAGTGTAATACTTTCCATTATGTTAAGGAGTGTTGTGACATTTTGTGTGACATTTTTTGATACCTAAGTGATATCTTATTTCAGATATTTATGTGATTCATGTCTGGAACTTGAACAATTGAATACTTTTTATCACATAAGAACGGTAAAATATTGTGTAATTTGTGACCACACGACGGCTTATCCTTGCAGTTTAATGATTTAAAGTTTGATGCAGATGTCAGTGGAAACAACGGTTATATACTGGAGTTGATTTTAAACGCATAAAAAGAAGAAAAAGAAAATGGTATGTATAATTTTATATAGCTTCATTTATTTTTTTTAAAAATATTTATCCATTTTTCCCATTACATGGTCTGAGTATTAACTTTCATACCCCATCAGACCCCTACTCCAAGAAGAGAAAAGGGGGTTGGCTGGGGTATGAAATAAAAATCTTATTTTCGGCTTAAGAAGTCTGCATATTGTAAAGTTAAAACTTTAAAACATTTAATACAGGTAGGTAATTTTAAACAGGTTATCACATTTTTTTTCAGTAAACATTGTTTATTAACGTGTTTTATTGTTGAAATATCCGTTATAAAATCATGCTAATATAAGCTTTCCCATCGCTTAATGGAATTAAGGTGGGACCACGTAATGCTCTGGGACTTTAAAGGGATTTCTTATATAGAAATATTGAGACAATATATTGACACTTGAACACAGACAATAATCAATTGATCGTAGTCTTTAAAACATTTGTGAAAAGAAAATAAATAATGTACATTTCAAAAACAATGAATTTCTAAGTATTTCAAGCCTTTGGTATTGGTTTGGGGTGGTGGTGGTGGTGGTGGAAGGAGGTGGTGGGAGTGAGGTGGTGGGAGGCAGGGGTGTGTGGGGCGTGATGAGGTCTGCCCAATAAAGCTTTTGTATGATTATATAAGTAAACATATTAAAAGATAGAAGCAGATATTTCATCAGTTCACATATTTAATAATAAGTATAAGGGCTGTGATTTAAGTTGAGTTTTGCTGTTATTTTTGTTCTGAAAACAATAAAAGGTTTTGTATATAGTATAGATTAATTGTTAACCCATTTCTTCTCTTAATAAAAGTAAAGTACAAAGTATACTGAGGGAAAAAAGTTTAGCAAGTTTTTGTTGCACCCTGGAAATAATACATTTTTGGTTGTAAAATCAAGAAACTACTGCAATAGACACACTATTTTATTAAACACACATCAAAAACAGTCGAACATCTTAATGATGTAACGAATAAATGAACATAGATAGGGGTCAAACCCGTAAAATCCCAAAATGTCAGTATATCTTGTATACAGTATTATATCATCTAAAAAACTGGCTAAACTTTTTCCCCTCAGTATATTATAGCTATACACTAGATAATATTTGATATAACAATTAAATGCTGCTCAAAGAAACAAACTGTAAAGGGGCCTCTATTGTATACAGTCATGTAGCAATGTTAGCAGTACATAAGACCAAAGCATTGTGGTGTAGTGGTTATAGCGTCTGCCTTGCATTCGGGAGGTCGTGGGTTCGAGTCCCCTGACCGCGTCATACCAAAGATTTTAAAAATGGAGTAGTCACTTGTAACCCTTGTCTGACGAGCAAATATTGGGTAGTGCTGCGACTGATTGACCAGTGTCAGAATAATGTGACTGGGGGCGGGGGTATCATGTCTACTACGGCGTGGTATTCCAGTGTGGCAGCACTATAAAGAAACCATTGAGTTCGCTGCTTCAAGTAGACATATCATCACATCACACAACAACACACAGATAAAAGTCCAGACATTGTGCCTATAATCGTCAGGTAGGATGCCTGTCATAGGATGAGGGACTATAATCCTTAGAAATACACACACACACACACACAGCAGTACATAAGCAAGCTTAAAATATTTCCATTCTTTTTCAATGACCAGATAGCATTAGGAATAGGTCCCTTATTAATTAAAAAAGATTTCTTGCATAAAAACATTCAGATAATTAATTGAATCTTGAAACACATACAGTGTTCTGAAACATTTGTGAAAAAAAAAATGTTTAATATAAATTTACTTTAGGATTCGAATTTCTAACCCTTTCTACTATAAAATTTGGCAAAAATGAGAGAGAGAAAAAATAGTTGTTTCCAAAACATTATTGCCTCCGATGGAAAAAAGTTTGAATTTTGTACCCACCAAAAGGAACTACATTTTTCTAATCTATATTATTTGGACGAATATATCATAGATTTTTTTGCAAAATGAACTAGAACTATCACTGAAGGTGATGAATACCGGCGTTTTTTTGGCTGTTTTGATAGGCAACGTTTGGTCATATTCCCAACGCTAAAACATAAATATTTATTCCAATTTTGAGAAAAAATATTCCCAAATGGAAAAAAAAGTGCGACAATGATTAAGGTTCAAAAGCTTATAAATGCTTCTGTTGATCTTGGTGTTCAGACCTTCGACCCGAGGGTACAGCCATTTTTGACCCCAGGGACTTCATTTGTATAAACTTGATAGTCTAGGCATTCCCGGCAACATTTACGATTGTAGCTGCCATTGTATAACATTACCGTGAGATGATGTGACATATGTTGATTTGGTCTTCTCCGTACAATACCGAACATAATCCTAGTCGATTTCCGAATCCGGTATTTTTATCGGTTATGGCAATCAACGGCACAATTCTGATGTAATCGGAGCTGAACGAAAAAGACCAAAGACAATAATTATTAGGCTTCAAATATATCATGGCCCCGTGTGGTTCCGGGGGCCTCGTTTGGTTATGAGGCAAAGAATAGGGCAACTGCAGATCCCGTTAGAGGGGGAAGGCAGAGGGATACGTAGAACCTGCCCCAAATTCTTGTTCATTTTATCTTTTTTTTTTCATGCTCATTAAAGGTCTTCATCATGACCCCTGCATTGTTTCAGGTGCCATCTCGCTCATATCGCTAGAGCAGTGACAGAAAAACTGTAATGTGGCTTCAGCGTAAATGGAGTGTCTACAGTAGAATTAGTTCAGGGTGAGAAGGTTCATCTCAATGTACATGGAGGATGAGCCCTGTTAGGCGCCATATAACCTTTCATGTGTTGGTGCACCTTGAAACCCCAATTCAATTCAATTCAAATATATCATGGCTTTATTACACTCTGATAACGCAACTTATGTGATAAATATATTAGCTACATTATAAATATATTAGCTACATTATAAATGTGGCACCCAAATTTTGTTTGGGTGTCACATTCTTATAATTCTTATAGATCCAGAAACTATTCTTTTGAATAATTTACCATCTTGTTTCTAGGGAAACTACACAAATATTGATATAAGGAAGATCTTCATGATCAAAAGGCACTATAAAAGCATTAGGTTGATTTAAGTTCTATACATTTTCATCCCAGCATACCTATCTATAGCATCAATGCAATTATAACCAATTAGTACTGCAAAACAGTAATGGTTTCATTCAAAATTGAACAAAATATCTCTTTGAAATGTTGTAAACAGGATATCCCTTGCAGATATATCTATTAAATAATAATTGACTTAGACACTTGCGTTGCCTGCCGTGTGCATGTCAGCAAGGAAAATCTATCTATGAAGTTTTAAGACATTTGCAATTTTTCATTAATGAATTATGAAGCAGAATTAAAGTCCTATCACGCAATCAACTGGCACAGATGTATACCATTTCTAAACATACTGACGATGAGTTATATATACATGTATATAACTTACATATCTTGAAAATCCAAACTCTATAGACACAATATAAATGACTTTAACCAGCCAAGCCAAACCCCAAAACACGAATGTCAAAATGAGAGTTTACCAACTCATAATTCATTTTACACATATTCAATCTCAGGCATTTTAAGAACCTGTGAATAAGCAGATACTTTTAATTGGCATGTATTTATTATTTTATGACCAGAACACCTGGAAAGGGTTTGGGTAAACTATTTTATAGTGTAATGTTGCCAATATTTGGTAGGTTAGTGCCTTTGAATGTTATTTTTTTATGAAAAGGGGCACAACTCTACATTGAATAACTGATAAGGAGGAACTGTATAAAGTTTCATGACCATAGATCAATATTTTGCCTAGTCATGAGATAGGTTAGGTTGGTTAGGGTTGCAAGTTGAAGTTTTAGAAAAAGGGACATAACTCTGCCAAAATAAAAGTTATTGGACATGTCAATGGCATTGAATAATTGATAAGGAGGAACCGTCTAAAACTTCATGACAACAGTTCAATATTTTGCCAAGTTATTAGCAAGGTTAGGTTGCAGGTTAACATTTAATGAAAAGAGGCATACCTCTGCCAAAATGAAAGTCAGAGTTATTGGATATGTGTAACGACATTCCTTGGGGTAAGATGAACAATAATCATTTGTGCAGTTTCAAGTGTCAAATACAGTGGATTGGTGGGGTATAGAATCACTTGGGTTAAACACCTAAATTTAAAATGAAAGGAAAATGTCTATTTAGTTTCTGATTTAGATTTACCCTTTTATTTATATGATAGATAGAGGATCTGACATGAGTTGTTATTTCATACAAAATTTTATTAAACGAGTTCAGGAATGTGTTATTAAGCGAGCCTCCGGCGAGCTTAATAACAAATTCCTGGACGAGTTTAATAAAATTTTGTATGAAATGGCAACGAGTGTCAGATCCTTTTTATCACATGGCTCAAAAACGACAAGAAACTACACATTATTGCTTGTGGTGAATCTACATACGGCGGACTGTTACCCTCACAACATCGCCGATTCAGTGCTATATCCACAGACTCCACGGACTAAACGGGTGTTCCGGGACATTGACTAGACGAACGTACTGACACTGCACTTGATTCGGTCGCCTTGTATTACACATGGTTAATATTATAGGTTATTGCATTTGTATGGCTAAATATTACTTGGAACGAGTTGTTTTGGCAAAGGACGACGAGCTTGCGAGTCGTCCTGCGCCAAAACAACGAGTTCCAAGTAATATTTAGCCATACAAATTCAATAACCTTTTTAGTGTATACTTTCATATTGTTTTTGATCAATGTTAATTGTATGACTATTACTTTTCATTGTATTTGTGTTATTTTTATAGCTTTTGATGAAATTCCTATCTTGCCATTCAGTTTCATTTTGTGTGGATGATTATTTTGCGCGAAAACGACGTCAACGTCGGATGACGTCATTAAAATTCTAAAGTTTGTTTACCATTCGATAACGTTAAAAACAGTGGGTGAGTGACCATTTGAATTATTTTATCAATTTTTGCCATAACAGGTTGAAAAAAAACTCGTATTGTTTTGTTGACACTATAGGAAGGATTCCGTTATTTTTATTTGAAAGTAGTTCCTTATTTCTATGTCGCGGCTCTTAGCAAGCACGAGCAAAAGTTCCTGTGCAATATCAATGCGTGCAATATCGTAGAATATTGCATGCTTAGCTCAATGCAAACTAAACGGGACAATATGAAAGTATACAATAAAAGGAAATACGTAATGGGTATATTATACGGAATACAAGCAGTTCAATGTGATAAAAAAAATTCTGAAATTATTGTCCAATAACTGTGATATTTGTGTCCCTAGAAATGCAAAACTGTAACAAGCAAACGTATTCAATGATTACAGTTTGACTTTTGTCCCTACCATTTATTATAAAGCAAATATTTATATCTCAGTTTATTGTGACAGTCTGATTTTTTTGTTTCAAAAACACACTTCATTGGGGTAGTAAAGAATGATTTTTTCTGAGAGGTGTTGGAAAAACGCACCAAATCATTTCACTGCTGCATAAATGTATGCTTATGTGATATATCTTCAAGCCTGGAAGTATTTTAAAATAATCTAAAAGCATAAGCTGAGAAAGTTGAATTTAAACAGAAAATGATTTTTTACTACCGATGATTCTATACTATCCAAAGCACTGTACTTTTCAAGTTATGACCTGGTATGAGCTCAGTTAGGCCCTTT
Source organism: Cyrtodaria siliqua (assembly GCA_037043455.1). NCBI lineage: Eukaryota > Metazoa > Mollusca > Bivalvia > Adapedonta > Hiatellidae > Cyrtodaria > Cyrtodaria siliqua. The sequence continues at coordinate 77,283 of JAWPHD010004386.1, forward strand.
TGCCACTGACCGTTCCAAGGTTGTAGGCCTATTGTCAACTCTTTTGTGTTTGTGATGCCACATAACGACATATGGCAAAACTGGATAGTGATGAATACAGATACACATACCAAATAACGACATATGACAGGACTGGATAGTGATGAATACAGGCACACATACCCAAATAATGACATATGGCAGGACTGGATAGTGATGAATACAGATACACGTATCAAATAACGACATATGGCAGGACTGGATAGTGATGAATACAGATACACATACCAAATAATGACATATGGCAGGACTGGATAGTGATGAATACAGATACACATACCAAATAACGACATATGACAGGACTGGATAGTGATGAATACAGATACATGTATCACATTATGACATATGGCAGGACTGGATAGTGATGAATACAGATACACGTATCACATAATGACATATGACAGGACTGGATAGTGATGAATACAGATACACATATCAAATAATGACATATGGCAGGACTGGATAGTGATGAATACAGATACATGTATCACATAATGACATATGGCAGGACTGGATAGTGATGAATACAGATACATGTATCACATAATGACATATGACAGGACTGGATAGTGATGAATACAGATACACGTATCAAATAACGACATATGACAGGACTGGATAGTGATGAATACAGTTGCAGGTTAAAGTTTTTTAAGTTTAATTTTAAACATAAAATGATTCTTTACTTCTGATGATTCTATACTATCCAAATCACAGTAAGTTATGACCAGGTATGAGCTCAGTTAGGTTGCAGATTAAAGTTTTATGAAATGGGGCAGAACTCTTCCAATAGAGTGAGAGCTATTGGACATGTGTAACCACATTATCCTTGTGGAAAGATGAAGATGTGTGTAAAGAATTATGAACTTAGGTCAATATTTTGCAAGTTATGGCCACCACGGGATGCCACAACTTTTAAAAAATCAAGACTGCCATGTGCCTTCATTTGTATATATGTTGTTTTATGTCATTTCAACACATGTAAGGTTATAGAATTATGACGGTCGATTTTTTGTGGAGACAGACCATCCACTTTTCCTGGGTAGAACCAGTACTGTACACCTCCCGCCATACGTAAGAATCGCTTCCTCACTTACAAGTCGAGCTCCCAGTGGGAATCAAACCAGCAGTGGTGAGAGGCGAAGGTTTACAAAGCAAAGTTGTTAACCATTCGGCCACGAAGACGCTTTCATGTGCCTTCATAAGCCATGTGCCTTCATAAGCCTTATTTTAAGCAAATTCCGAAATCCAATCAAGAGAATAACACTTTGCAAACTATGCCAGATAAATAGTTTTAATACCTGATGTGTAAACTGATGTAGTATTATGTTGTATCCCATGAACACTGTACTAAGCATAAAACAGGTAGCATGCAGGGCCAAATTGTTTATTTATAAAACAATTATTATCTATGTAAACAAAGGTGAAAGGGTCGCATACATTTTAACTAGAAGGTGTTGCTTCAATTATTGTCCGAGGACATTGGGTGATTTAATACTTATAACGTTTATACTCGACACAAAGTCGGTGATTTAATACTAATAATAATGACAATATTATAAACTTATACCCAACATCTCCGTTAATGTTGAACATCAACATATCAACATATTGTGATTAATAATAGTCTGCAGATATGAAAGTGCTGTAGAAAACGGGACGCCGTTAGTTTTAAAATCATTGGCGAGTGTTCCTTTAAGTGCCCGTTGAGCATTAGCTGATTACTATGAACAAAATGAAGTTGTTCTGAAAATTACGGATCAAAATCCGAGGTTTAAGATTGTAATTCGGAGTATATATATAAGGAGTCAAGTATATTAAGAGCCCAAAGCTTTTATCTCTAACTTTTTCATATTTTGACATTTAAGAATGTTAGGATGCAAACATTAAGACAGGGTGCTCCAGCTGCTCTTTTCTGTCAAGTAATCAACATGCTATGGTGGTGCATTACATAAAGCATGTTATTTGTCTAATATTTGGAATTCCATAATGGAGCTACCATATTTACTCAAATAGTTGTGCCCGGGCGCTTTGCAAAATGCAAAAGGGTTGCTTTTATTTTTTGTTTATTGTTCGTTTCTTTAGGGTTAGGGCTATATTGAAAAGCAGTTCTTGACACGTTTATTGTTAATTTTTTTAGGGTTAGGGCCATATTGAAAAACAGTTCTTGACAAATAGGGCACAATATAAGTGATTGTATGTTCTAAAAATATATTACAATGGTCAATGATTTCGGATCAACAATTCCTTACTCACATGGTATATATACACTTGTATAGGTTTATCATGTCGGACATCGTCTTGAGATATTAACAAAATGTATGACGTCACCGGGATTTTGCCCAGATTTATCCCTACTGTATACCTCAAACTGAGCATTAAATATCATTCACACTAAATTAAAAATCTGTGTCTTTGTCTTTATTTTACAAAAGACAAAAAAATTTAACTTTTTTTATTTTCTATGAAGGTAAAATTTCTAAAAAAAAGGAAAAGAAAAGAAGCCTCTATTATGGGAGACAATAGAGGCATTACTATTATGGGAAATATGGTAGTACATGTATGCTGGCTTTTAAATGATACAGTGCAGTATCACAGACACTCGGTCATCATATGCACCTCTTTATCTCTAACTTTTTCATATTTTGACATTTACGAATGTTAATTAGGATGCAAAAATTAAGACAGGGTGCTCCAGCTGCTCTTTTCTGCAAAGTAATCAACATGCTATGGTGGTGCATTACATAAAGCATGTTATTTGTCTAATATTTGGAAATCCATAATGGAGCTACCATATTTACTCGAATAGTTGTGCCCGGGCGCTTCCCAAAATGTAAAAAGGTTGCTTTTATTTTTTGTTAATTGTTATGTTTTTTTATATGTATATATATATTTAAAAGCAGTTCTCGACAAATAGGGCTCAATATCAATGAATGTATGTTCTAAAGGTCAATGATTTCGGACAAACAGTTCATTGCTTACACGGTTTATATACAAGTGTATAGGTTTATTATGTCGGACATTGTCTTGAGATGTTTACACAATGTATGAAGTCACTGAGATTTAGCCAGATATATCCCTATTGTATACCTCAAACTGAGCCTCAAAATGACCTTTACACTAAATGAAAAATCGGTATCTTTGTTTTTATTTTACAAAAGATCAAATTTTGAAGATTTTTTTTTTTTTTTTTTTTCTATGAAGGTAAAATTTCTAAAAAAAAGAAAAGAAGAGAAGCTTCTACTATTATTATGGGAAATATGGTAGTACATGAATGCTGGCTTTTGAATGGTACAGTGCAGTAGCGCAGACTCTCGGTCATCACATCACCTCTTTTTCAGAAAGCATGGATCAATGCCAACATGTTGCAGGTCTGAAATGAATTCAACATGTTGGCATTCCAAAAGTTACCCAGGACCATGTTTTCAGAATTATCATTTCTGTTCACATATGATAATCACATAAAACTGAAAATTGGTCCAAAAACTAACTCAGATACAAAGTGCAGTGGTGTAGTGGTTACGATCAGTGTCTGACATGCAATCAGGAGGTCGTGGGTTCGATGTGACAGTATAGTTACTTGTAACTACGGAATCCTGTTCGTGCCATATTATAATGCGAGGATTATTAACGGGTTTTTGAACGCAAAAACATAAAAACTCGACATTTTGCGCGAAAACCCATTATCATTGTCGTGTTTTCGAGAAAAATTTCGTAGTTTGCTATGAATTCTGGCAGGTCGAAAACACGAAAACATGAATTTTTTTGGATTTAAAACCTCGCGTTTTCGCCCCAGGATGATTTTGACGAGAGATTATTTTGCCGAGACAAATATACAGGACTAAATGTACGTCTTTTTTTTTTGTTTACATCATCACTGTACGCATTTCCCGCCTGTCACACGGTCATAATTATGTACTTGGCAAAATGGTCCGGAGGCAAAAACGTGAGGTTTTAAATCTAAAATCTCGTGTTTTCGACTAGACAAATTTGATAGCAAACTACGAAAGAATCCAAACTCTATAGACACACTATAAACGGCTTTAACCAGCTAAGCCAAATCCCAAAACTGGAGCGTCGAGTTACCAACTCATAATTCATTTTACGCATATTCAATCACTGGTAATTTAAGAAACTGTTAATAAACCTATGCTTTAATCTGCACATATACATTATTATATGACCTATACATCTGGATAGAGAATTGATTAACAGGTTTGTAGTGTAATTTTGTCCTTATTTGGTGAGTTAATTTCTTTAACCTGATATGGTAAACAAATGTTTCATCGCAGTGACCCGTTTTCTCTGAAATATAGGTCACGGTCAGTTTAGGGTACAACTTCTCAATCTTGGTCCAATATCAATTTGGGATATTGACAAAACCTCATTGGTACGTTTCTTTCATTGACCAGATCGATACACCAGACAGAGGGAAAGGATACATAGGAACCCCGAAACAGTGTAAGGAAATGTAACAAGAGGTCAATGACCTTGAAGCTCTACTGATTGATTTTGATTTCAGGAAGTAGTCGCTACAGACTTGTTTTTTTGAAAATCTATTTTTAACCGTGGCGGCCAATTTGGATTTTCCGGCCGACCTGAAATTTTGCTAAGATCAATAAGACATTAAGAGCAACATTCCTGTGAAGTTTCATGAAAGTCCGTCAAGTAGTTTCAGAGAAGTAGTCGCTACATGTTTTCATTATATAACTCTATGTAAACAAAAATGGCCGCTGGCAGCCATGTTTAACGTCAAATCAAAACGATTTTCGACAAGGACCAACATCATGTCATACTGATCATTTTAGAAAAAGTCCCATATCAATATCACTTATTGTTTTGAAGAAGTAGTCGCTACAAACTTATTTATTTTAAATCTATTTTTAGCTGTGGCGGCCATCTTGAATTTCCGGCCGACCTGAAATTTTTCTAGGATCAACTATACATCAAGAGCAACATTCCTGTGAAGTTTCATGAACATCCGTCAAGTAGTTTCAGAGAAGAAGTCGCTACAAGTTTTTACTATATAACTCTATGTAACCAAAGATGGCCACTGGCAGCCATGTTTAACGTCGAATCAAAATAATTTTCCACAAGGATCTACATCATGTCATGCTGATCATTTTAGAAAAAGTCCCATATCAATATCACTTATAGTTTTCAAGAAGTAGTCTACAAACTTATTTTTTACAAATCTATTTTTAGCTGTGACGGCCATCTTGAATTTCCGGCCGACCTGAAATTTTTCTAGAATCAATTAGACATCAAGAGCACCATTCCTGTGAGGTTTCATGACAATCCGCCAAGTAGTTTCAGAGGAGTAGTCGCTACAAGTTTTTACTATATAACTCTATGTAAACAAAGATGGCCACTGGCAGCCATGTTTAACGTCGAATCAAAATAATTTTCCACAAGGATCTACATCATGTCATGCTGATCATTTTAGAAAAAGTCCCATATCAATATCACTTATAGTTTTCAAGAAGTAGTCGCTACAAACTTATTTTTTTAAAATCTATTTTTAGCTGTGACGGCCATCTTGAATTTCCGGCCGACCTGAAATTTTTCTAGGATCAATTAGACATCAAGAGCAACATTCCTGTAAAGTTTCATGACAATCCGTCGAGTAGTTTCAGAGGAGTAGTCGCTACAAGTTTTTACTATATAACTCTATGTAAACAAAGATGGCCGCTGGCAGCCACGTTTAACGTCGAATCAAAACGATTTTTGATAAGGACCAACATCATGTCATGCTGATCATTTTAGAAAAAGTCCCATATCAATATCACTTTTAGTTTTCAAGAAGTAGTCGCTACAAACTTGTATTTTGAAAATTTATTTTTAGCCGTGGCGGCCATCTTGAATTTCCGGCCGACCTGAAATTTTGCTAGGATCATTTAGACATCAAGAGCAACATTCCTGTGAAGTTTCATGAAAATCCGTCAAGTAGTTTCAGAGGAGTAGTCGCTACAAGTTTTCATTATATAACTCTATGTAAACAAAGATGGCCGCTGGCAGCCATGTTTAACGTCAAATCAAAACGATTTTCGACAAGGATCAACATCATGTCATGCTGATCATTTTAGAAAAAGTCCCATATCAATATCACTTATAGTTTCCAAGAAGTAGTCGCTACAAACTTGAATTTAAAAAATCTATTTTTAGCTTTGGCGGCCATCTTGGATTTCACATCAACATGAATTTTTGCTAGGATCAACTAGACTTCATGGGCAACATTTCTGTAAAGTTTTATGAATATCCATCCAGTAGTTTCAGAGGAGTAGTCGCTACAAATAAAAGTTAACGGACAGATGGACGGACAGACAGACGGACGGACGGACGACGGACGCCGCACCACGGCATAAGCTCTGCTGATCTCTGATCAGTAGAGCTAAAAATATCGGACAGGGAAAGCAGCATTCAAGGACGACAGTCAACCACAAAACACAAAACAAACACACAAACAGACAAATGAGAAGGCAAAAGTAATAAAAAATGGAAACGACATCACAAACACAAAAGGTTGACAATAGGGATACCGGCTTGGAACAGTCAGTGGCAACAAAGGCCAATGGGGGTTTAAACCGGTTCTAGGGTGCACCGAACTAGTAGTTCCCTTGCTTGATATTGAGCATGTACTTGTATCTCCCTTGCTTGACATTCAGCATGTACTAGTAGCTCCATTGCTTGACATTCAGCATGTACTTGTAGCTCCCTTGCTTGACATTCAGCATGTACTTGTATCTCCCTTGCTTGACATTCAGCATGTACTAGTAGCTCCATTGCTTGACATTCAGCATGTACAAGTAGCTCCCTTGCATGACATTCAGCATGTACTAGTATCTCCCTTGCTTGACATTCAGCATGTACTAGTATCTCCCTTGCTTGACATTCAGCATGTACTAGTAGCTCCCTTGCTTGACATTCAGCATGTACTAGTAGCTCCCTTGCTTGACATTCAGTATGTACACATTCAGCATGTACTAGTAGCTCCCTTGCTTGACATTCAGCATGTACTAGTAACTCCCTTGCTTGACATTCAGCCTGTACTATTAGCTTCCTTGCTTGACATTCAGTATGTACTAGAAGCTCCCTTGCTTGACATTCAGCATGTACTTGTAGCCCCCTTGCTTGACATTCAGCATGTACTAGTAGCTCCATTGCTTGACATTCAGCATGTACAAGTAGCTCCCTTGCATGACATTCAGCATGTACTAGTATCTCCCTTGCTTGACATTCAGCATGTACTAGTATCTCCCTTGCCTGACATTCAGCATGTACTAGAAGCTCCCTTGCTTGACATTCAGCATGTACTTGTAGCTCCCTTGCTTGACATTCAGCATGTACTAGTAGCTCCCTTGCTTGACATTCAGCATTTACTAGTAGATCCCTTGCTTGACATTCAGCATGTACTAGTAGCTCCCTTGCTTGACATTCAGCATGTACTAGTAGTCCCTTGCTTGACATTCAGCATGTACTAGTAGCTCCCTTGCTTGACATTCAGCATGTACTAGTAGCTCCCTTGTTTGACAATCAGCATGTACTAGTAGCTCCTTTGCTTGACATTCAGCATGTACTAGTAGCTCCCTTGCTTGACATTCAGCATGTACTAGTAGCTCCCTTGCTTGACATTCAGCTTGTACTATTAGCTCCCTTGCTTGACATTCAGCATGTACTAGTAGCTCCCTTGCTTGACATTCAGCCTGTACTATTAGCTCCCTTGCTTGACATTCAGCATGTACTAGTAGATCCCTTGCTTGACATTCAGCATGTACTAGTAGCTCCCTTGCTTGACATTCAGCATGTACTAGTAGCTCCCTTGCTTGACATTCAGCATGTACTAGTAGCTCCCTTGCTTGACATTCAGCATGTACTAGTAGCTCCCTTGTTTGACAATCAGCATGTACTAGTAGCTCCTTTGCTTGACATTCAGCATGTACTAGTAGCTCCCTTGCTTGACATTCAGCAGGTACTAGTAGCTGCCTTGCTTGACATTCAGCAGGTACTAGTAGCTCCCTAGCTTGACATTCAGCAGGTACTAGTAGCTCCCTTGCTTGACATTCAGCATGTACTAGTAGCTCCCTTGCTTGACATTCAGCATGTACTAGTAGCTCCCTTGCTTGACATTCAGCATGTACTAGTAGCTCCCTTGCTTGACATTCAGCAGGTACTAGTATCTCCCTTGCTTGACATTCAGCATGTACTAGTAGCTCCCTTGCTTGACATTCAGCAGGTACTAGTAGCTCCCTTGCTTGACATTCAGCAGGTACTAGTAGCTTCCTTGCTTGACATTCAGCATGAACTAGTAGCTTCCTTGCTTGACATTCAGCATGTACTAGTAGCTCCTTTGCTTGACATTCAGCATGTACTAGTAGCTCCCTTGCTTAACATTCAGCAGGTACTAGTAGCTCCCGTGCTTGACTTTCAGCATGTACTAGTAGCTCCCTTGCTTGACATTCAGCAGGTACTAGTAGCTCCCTTGCTTGACATTCAGCATGTACTAGTAGCTCCCTTGCTTGCGTTCAGCATGTACTAGTAGCTCCCTTGCTTGACATTCAGCATGTACTAGTAGCTCCCTTGATTGACATTCAACATGTACTATTAGCTCCCTTGCTTGACATTCAGCAGGTACTAGTATCTCCCTTGCTTGACATTCAGCATGTACTAGTAGCTCCCTTGCTTGACATTCAGCATGTACTAGTAGCTCCCTTGCTTGACATTCAGCATGTACTAGTAGCTCCCTTGCTTGACATTCAGCATGTACTAGTAGCTCCCTTGATTGACATTCAGCATGTACTAGTAGCTCCCTTGCTTGACATTCAGCATGTAATAGTAGCTCCGTTGTTTGACATTCAACATGTACTAGTAGCTCCCTTGTTTGACAATCAGCATGTACTAGTAGCTCCTTTGCTTGACATTCAGCAGGTACTAGTAGCTTCCTTGCTTGACATTCAGCATGTACAAGTAGCTCCCTTGCTTGACATTCAGCAGGTACTAGTAGCTCCCTTGCTTGACATTCAGCAGGTACTAGTAGCTCCCTTGCTTGACATTCAGCATGTACTAGTAGCTCCCTTGCTTGACATTCAGCATGTACTAGTAGCTCCCTTGCTTGACATTCAACATGAACTAGTAGCTCCCTTGCTTGACATTCAGCATGTACTAGTAGCTCCCTTGATTGACATTCAGCATGTACTAGTAGCTCCCTTGCTTGACATTCAGCATGTACTAGTAGCTCCCTTGCTTGACATTCCGCATGTACTAGTAGCTCCCTTGCTTGACATTCAGCATGTACTAGTATCTCCCTTGCTTGACATTCAGCATGTACTAGTAGCTCCCTTGCTTGACATTCAGCATGTACTAGTAGCTCCCTTGATTGACATTCAGCATGTACTAGTAGCTCCCTTGCTTGACATTCAGCATGTACTAGTAGCTCCCTTGCTTGACATTCAGCATGTACTAGTAGCTCCCTTGCTTGACATTCAGCATGTACTAGTAGCTCCCTTGATTGACATTCAGCATGTACTAGTAGCTCCCTTGCTTGACATTCAGCAGGTACTAGTAGCTCCCTTGCTTGACATTCAGCATGTACTAGTATCTCCCTTGCTTGACATTCAGCATGTACTAGTAGCTCCTTTGCTTGACATTCAGCATGTACTAGTAGCTCCCTTGCTTGACATTCAGCATGTTCTAGTAGCTCCCTTGCTTGACATTAAGCAGGTACTAATAGCTCCCTTGCTTGACATTCAGCATGTACTAGTATCTCCCTTGCTTGACATTCAGCATGTACTAGTAGCTCCCTTGCTTGACATTCAGCATGTACTAGTAGCTCCCTTGATTGACATTCAGCATGTACTAGTAGCTCCCTTGCTTGACATTCAGCATGTACTAGTAGCTCCCTTGCTTGACATTCAGCATGTACTAGTAGCTCCCTTGCTTGACATTCAGCATGTACTAGTAGCTCCCTTGTTTGACATTCAACATGTACTAGTAGCTCCCTTGCTTGACATTCAGCATGTACTAGTATCTCCCTTGCTTGACATTCAGCATGTACTAGTAGCTCCCTTGCTTGACATTCAGCAGGTACTAGTAGCTCCCTTGCTTGACATTCAGCATGTACAAGTAGCTTCCTTGCTTGACATTCAGCATGTACTAGTAGCTCCCTTGCTTGACATTCAGCATGTACTAGTAGCTCCCTTGCTTGACATTCAGCATGTACTAGTAGCTCCCTTGCTTGACATTCAGCATGTACAAGTAGCTCCCTTGCTTGACATTCAGCATGTACAAGTAGCTCCCTTGCTTGACATTCAGCATGTACTAGTAGCTTCCTTGCTTGACATTCAGCATGTACTAGTAGCTCCCTTGCTTGACATTCAGCAGGTACTAGTAGCTCCCTTGCTTGACATTCAGCATGTACTAGTAGCACCCTTGCTTGACATTCAGCATGTACTAGTAGCTCCCTTGCTTGACATTCAGCATGTACTAGTAGCTCCCTTGTTTGACATTCAACATGTACTAGTAGCTCCCTTGCTTGACATTCAGCATGTACTAGTATCTCCCTTGCTTGACATTCAGCATGTACTAGTAGCTCCCTTGCTTGACATTCAGCAGGTACTAGTAGCTCCCTTGCTTGACATTCAGCATGTACAAGTAGCTTCCTTGCTTGACATTCAGCATGTACTAGTAGCTCCCTTGCTTGACATTCAGCATGTACTAGTACCTCCCTTGCTTGACATTCAGCATGTACTAGTAGCTCCCTTGCTTGACATTCAGCATGTACTAGTAGCTCCCTTGCTTGACATTCAGCAGGTACTAGTAGCTCCCTTGCTTGACATTCAGCATGTACTAGTAGCTCCCTTGCTTGACATTCAGCATGTACTAGTAGCTCCCTTGCTTGACATTCAGCATGTACTAGTAGCTCCCTTGCTTGACATTCAACATGTACTAGTAGCTCCCTTGCTTGACATTCAACATGTACTAGTAGCTCCCTTGCTTGACATTCAGCAGGTACTAGTAGCTCCCTTGCTTGACATTCAACATGTACTAGTATCTCCCTTGCTTGACATTCAGCATGTATTAGTAGCTCCTTGATTGACATTCAGCATGTACTAGTAGCTTACAGACCTAAATTTAATGGTACTTTGACACTGAAGTTACTCATTCAAAAATATGAAGTTAGACACAGCAGAATTCACGATTATTTCAATATGTTCACGGAGTGAAAATAGAGGCCCTAACACAAAATATGGAACGATTTCAGGATCAGTATTCATTAAATATGGGACACAAGTTGTTGCTGTTTTTATGGCATATTGTTTTACTTATTTCCATTTATGTCCCATGTATAGATTTTTTTAAAAGATTTGGTAACACATTGCCTGCATTGCCAAAGGTCACAATGATGCATGCACGAGTTGTCTTTGATGCCAGGCTGTGTTGCATTTTCTTGACACCTATTTCCAGGCTAACTATTGGAGCACTTTCCAAGCATCACAATTATACAGCATAGCCCAAAATTGCTGGTACAATATTTTATGTGAGCATGACTTTTTATTAGTGGGGAACTTTGCAAATATTAGACCTCCAGAGCTGTCTGAACTGCAAGATGAGCAAAAACATCACCATTCAGTACTAACTGTGTGTATTATAAAGAGTGTATCATTTCTTAATCTAGATTCTCTTGCTAGTTTTTTGATGTTAAACAGTCAAGTATTAAAAGATTTTCTTCTGCCACATCTGCGAGACAGCTTGCTTAACACTGTACTGTGCCAAAGGGATGTAGAAAGTCAAATCAAATCTCTAAAAATATGATAACCAATAACACTGACTTTGGGCCTCTGTTTGCTGGACAGGATTTAATCATCACGTTCGTAGCAATGTGCCATTATTAGCATGCTTTTACAAATATCTAATTACAGGGTATAGTTATATAGCCAAGTTTAGGTCTTTAAGGACTGGTCGGTCTGGTGTCAGTATAATGCGTGTGGTATCATGTCATGTGTCTACGGTGTGGTATTCTAGTGTGTGGTATCATGTCACGTGTCTACGGTGTGGTATTCTAGCGTGTGGTATCATGTCACATGTCTACAGTGTGGTATTCTAGTGTAACAGCACTATAAAGGTGAGCACTCAGAGCTCACTGATACAACAATAGACAAGACAATACAACCTGTTTCCAAAATAACTAAATATCTTACAAATGAACGAACGAACGAACGAACGAACGAACGAACGAACGAACGAACGAACGAACGAACGAACGAACGAACGAACGGTGTTTTACGGCATGTCAACACATAAATAGTTCATATTGTGCGCAAAACTGATGAAAGATGAAGAAATAAAGTAGTAATAAAAATTTAATGTAAATATATAAAGATAAAAAACTATTTACAAATAAGGGATGATATGGTAGCAATATAAACTATATATGTAAATCACAAAGAAAGAAAGGAGAACCTTTGAAACAACGTGAGAAAATACTCTAAGTTATACCAAAGCCAATGTTCTAGATAGTTTGCCGATTGATCGAGGACACACACGCATGCTTCTGACAAGTACATTCTAAGAATAATTTTAAAGGGACACTTTGCACATTACCTGGTCTCGCATTAATTCCATTAAGCGATGGGAAAGCTTATATTAGCAGGATTTTATAATGGATATTTCGACAATAAAACATGTTTAAAAACATTTTTTTACTGAAATAATGTGATAACCTGTTTAAAATGGTGTCTTCCTGAAACCCCCACTTTTCAAATTTTGATAAAAAAAAAAGTGGGTGTTTCAGGAATTTTGCTTTTTCCAATTAACACCTTCCTACGGCCTTAGGTCAAATTATAGCTATAGTCTGTTTCTTAGGATGATTTAATAAAACAAGACAAGTTTTTTTATACATTTATATCATCTTTTTTTGGATAATTTAATGGATTTTATTTAATATTATAATGTTAACTTATAAAAATCTTCTTTTTTTACATTAAAACAGGCAATATTTTTTATACATTTATATCATCTTTTTTTGGATAATTTAATGGATTTTATTTAATATTATAATGTTAACTTATAAAAATCTTCTTTTTTTACATTAAAACAGGCAATATTATAATTGAACATTAATAAATTAATTATAGTTTTCTTCCTTTTTTTTCAGGGTTTCAGGAATATGAAAATTAGAAAGTTTTTTTAATATTTTACATTTATATATATTTTAATATCAATATTAATTTATGGTCCTAATAATATTAATGTATTTAGACATAATTTATCAAATCTTAAATTATAAATATTTTACATTTATATCTCCTTATGCAGCAAATATTATACCAATAGGTAAAACAGACTATAGTCCGTAACCATGGGTTACATAAATTAAAAGTGGGTGTTTCAGGAATTTGAAAATTAAAAAGTGGGGGTTTCAGGAATATGAAAATTAGAAAGTGGGTGTTTCAGGAATAAACCTTTAAAATTACTTTAATTTTATAATATGCAAACTTTTTAAGCCAAAATTAAGGTTTTATTTCATACCACAACCAACCCCGTTTTCGCGTCTTGGAGAAGGGGTTAGATGGGGTATGAAAGTTAATACTTTGAACACGTAATGAATCTTGAAGCTTTTATTAAGCATTAACATTAGTCACTTGACTTATTAATCCAGTATCATTTTTTACTTTAAATCTGTTTGCATGTATTTAAATACAATTTTGAGTTTTCAACTTTTCTTCGGTATTCTCCCATTTGAATATATTATTGGCGAAATGTAAACATCAGTTAGTAATATGCAAAAACAATTTGCTTTATACAATTCTTATAATTAATATTAATGATCGAACAAATGCAATTTGTGTAGAAAAAACAACGGGACGCCGCAAGCTTTTCAAAAATCTAGATTGCCAAGTGTCCCTTTAAAAGAAATTGCTTTTTTACATGGGCGCGATCTCGAGAGTGTGTGTGGGTGTGTGGTGGAGATACTTTTTTAAGATTTTAGTGGCAGCTTACGTCAGTTTCAACCCCTTAACAACCTGAATCCAGGCAACATACAACCCCTTAACAACCTGAATCCAGGCAACATAAAAATATCCAATAGTTCAATCAATTTCAAATACCTGCAACTTGAATAGGAAGCTGAAATTGATCGTGTTATCTTTTATTTCATCCAATTAGGTAGAATGAAATAAACAATCTTGGTAATCAACATATACTGAACCAAACAGCTAACGCACCAGCAGACAATACCTTTAATATCTCAATAATAACAATCAATAAATCAAAATAAATTTCATTTCTGAACGAGACAAATATCTTGTCAATAATGACTGAGGGGCGTCCGTGGCCGAGTGGTTAACGTCTCTGACTTGAAATCACTTGCCCCTCACCGCTGTAGGTTCGATCCCTCAGGGGCCTAAGAATCTTTATGTGAGGAAGCTATCCAGCTGGCTTGCGGAACGTCGGTGGTTCTACCCATGTGCCCGCCCGTGCACGAAAATTGCCCGGAGGGGCACCTGGGGTCTTCCTCCACCAATGGAAGCTGGAAAGTCGCCATATGACCTTAGCTGTTGGTGCGACTATAAAATCCAATTCAATCAATCAATCAATCAATAATGACTGTAAATTTAAAACAAGAGGCCCAGGAGGGCCTGTGGACGCTCTACTGGCTAATATGGCTCATAACAACAATGAAGCGAGTGACTATCGTCTTAAAGAGGCAAAACATAGCATTTTTAACTAAATCAAGAGCCATAACTCCACCATTACTGGTCCGATCTGGCTGGTTTTCCAAGTTGGCCAGTAGAGATAATAAAAATTAAAAAAAAAAATTTAAAAACAAATTCAAAAAAAAAAAAAAAATCAAAAGATTTAAAAAAAAGAAATATAAAAATAATAGAAGAACAAAAAAGTAAAAAAATGTGGTAACGTTTGGTAAAGATCAGATGAAAAATGAAGGCCCTATTGCCTTAACAAAGCAAAATATAACATATTTAACAAAATCAAGGGCCGTAACTCCGTTGTTTTGGCTTGTTTTTGAACTTGTCCGAAGCTTTTATTGACATTAACAATCTGGTAAAACTTGGTAAAGATCGGATGAAAAATGAAGGCCCTATCATCTTAACGAGGCAAAATATAGCATTTTTAACTAAATCAAGGGCCATATCTCCGCTGTTACTGGTCCGATCTGGCTGGTTTTCAAACTTGTCCGAGCTTTCATTGACATTAACAATCTGTTAAAGTTTGGCAATGATCAGATGAAAAATGAAGACCCTATCGTCTTAACGAGGCAAAATATAGCATTTTTAACTAAATCAAGGGCCATAACTCTGCTATTACTGGTCCGATCTGGCTGGTTTTCAAACGTTTTTGAGGTTTCATTGACATTAACAATCTGTTAAAGTTTGGCAAAGATCAAATGAAAAATGAAGACCCTATCGTCTTAACGAGGCAAAATATAGCATTTTTAACTAAATCAAGGGCCATAACTCCACTGTTACTTGTCCGATCTAGCTGGTTTTCAAACTTTTCTGAGGTTTCATTGACATTAACAATCTGTTAAAGTTTGGCAAAGATCAAATGAAAAATGAAGGCCCTATCGTCTTAACAAGGCAAAATATAGCATTTTTAACTAAATCAACGGCTATTACTCCACTGTTAATAGTCCAATTTGGCTGGTTTTCGAACTTGTCTGAGCTTTCATTGACAATAACAATCTGGCAAAGATCAGATGAAATATGAAGGCCCTATCGTCTTAACGAGGCAAAATATAGCACTTTTAACTAAATCAAGGGCCACAACTCCGCTGTTACTGGTCCGATGTGGCTGGTTTTCAAACTTGTCTGAGGTTTCATTGACATTAACAATCTGTTAAAGTTTGGCAAAGATCAGATGAAAAGTGAAGTCCCTATCGTCTTAACGAGGCAAAATATAGCATTTTTAACTAAATCAAGGCCACAACTGCGCTGTTACTTGTCCGATGTGGCTGGTTTTCGAACTTGTCCGAGCTTTCATTGACATTAACAATCTGGTAAAGCTTGGTAAAGATCAGATGAAAAATGAAGTCCCTATCGTCTTAACGATGCAAAATTTAGCATTTTTAACTAAATCAAGGGCCATAACTCCGCCGATACTGGTCCGATCTGGCTGGTTTTCAAACTTGCCTGAGCTTTCATTAATATTAACAACCTGTTAAAGTTTGGTAAAGATTGGATAAAAATTGAAGGTCCTATCGTCTTAACGAGAAAAAGTTGACGGACGTCTGATGACGGACGACTGACAACTCGTCATCCCATAAGCACTGCTGGTTTTTGACCAGTAAAATCATTCAACAGTACAATTTGGCATATAATAAGTTTATACATTAAAGGTATTGTCTACTGGTGTGTTAGCTGTTTGGTTCAGTATAGTTCATAAATAAACACTCAAAACTTAAAAAAAAAGGTTTAGATGATCCAGACTTTGTTCTCGTAATGGAAAAAAAATCTGCTGATTGAGAAGTACAAATTGATTTTCTTTATCAAATAAATCTTATTAGTCTCTATAATGTGCCTGTCTACACCTGGGAATATATAGATAGACACAATATTACTGTTAGCGACACGGCTAGATTGACATTATTAGTTATGATTCTTGACAGGGGACATGGGCTCACATTCCCTGCCTGGAAATTATATTCACCCGAGCCGTTATATTTGTCATACGTCAAAGTTGTTACCATTTATTTAAGAAAAAAAACAGCAAAAAACATGTTTTCATTTTTATTGCGTCAATTTCCCCGTAACGTGCCTCTAACTAGACGTTGTTTATTTTCGTGACGTCATCGCTCTAACGTCGTTATATTTGGCGGATTTTTTTCATAAAATAAATACATATAATAATTTTATCACTATGTTAATGTTTCATTATCTGTAAAATTCAAAAAAATATATATACTTATGATTATTTCAGACCTTTACACACAATGGAAAGCACAGAAAAGCAATAGAAAGGAAACAATCGGCGGTTTCCAAAACGAATCGGCAATGTTATCGTCGCCATTTTGTTTTTGTGTATTTCAGGTATGGGGAACCTTAAATTGTCCTATGTTTATGTCGCGAGATGTAGACATGGCCCATTGACCAATAAAATCCCGAGAATTTTCTTTGCAGTATGACAAAATATTACTGTTAGCGACACGTAACTCAAGTCAGCACCTGGGAATATATAGATAGACATAATATTACTGTTAGCGACACGGAACTCAAAGTCTACACCTGGGAATATATAGATAGACATAATATCACTGTCAGCGACACAGAACTCAAGTCTACACCTGGGAATATATAGATAGACATAATATCACTGTCAGCGACACAGAACTCAAGTCTACACCTGGAATATATAGATAGACATAATATCACTGTCAGCGACACAGAACTCAAGTCTACACCTGGAATATATAGATAGACATAATATCACTGTCAGCGACACGGAACTCAAGTCTACACCTGGGAATATACAGATAAACATAATATTACTGTTAGCGACAGGAACTCAAGAAATAGCTCCTTCATGATTCAATTAACAAGACACACGGCTATCTTGACGTCTGATTTACAAAATGTTCACCCATTAAAGGTGAATGGCCACCCTTTTTATAGTATTATCAATTAACAAATTTAAACATCATATGAACATTTCTTGATAAGAGAGAAACATATATTTAAAACCGCTACTAAGTTGTATGTAAAAATAAGTAATATTTGCATGACGTAGATACTATTTACCACTGTGCGACTACACGGGGATTAATACACTACTAGCGGGTACAGGGGGGGGCGCACCCGCTCACGCCCCCCCCCCCTCCCCCACCCCCCCCCCCCCCCCCTTAAAAGTTCCGGATCATACATGTATGTCCATGTTACTGTAGATAAAATATCAAAAAATTTCGATGCACGCCCTCAGTATAAAAAATGTCTCGCTTGCTCGACGCATAATGGCTAATGAGTGGTTTAAACAACACATTGTTAAATCCTTTTATTTGAAAACAGACTTTTTTACCCTATCAATGCACTACCGCAACCGTTTTATGAGGCTAGAAACGGACCCGAAAATTGACCAAAATCTTACGCCCCCCTAAGCTGAAAATCCTGGATCCGCCCTTGTAATATATGCACAACTATTGCCATATAATTGATTAACACATTTACCTGTGGATTTCAAATAAAATCCTATTCTCGCTTTTCACAAGTATTGCAATATGTGAATTGTAAATATTCTGTTGTTGTGTATTGATTTCAATTTAAATAAACATAAACATGTTCATGAAACAAAACATGGCCGGAGAACTTTAACTGAATTGGGGTTTTACGGTGCACCAACACAAGAAAGGTTATATGGTGCCAAAGAGGGGATGAACATGCCAGGCTCATCCTCCATTTACATCTAGATAAAAACTTGGAGAATGGGCCTAGAACCCTTCTAACCTGGCAGAACTGCAGAGTTGCTGCAAATTCTATTGTAGACACTCATTTACAATGGAGCCACGTTTCCACATTTGCATATGCAGTGTCATGAAGAAAACCTGAATGATAAAATGGGGGTGTGGGGGTGAGGGGCTTTAGGGGAGGGGGAGGTCCTACCCCTCCGCCTCTAGCGGGATTTGCAGTGGTTGTATTCTACACCGGCAACCACACGGGGACCAAAGAACTTTAAAACAAATCAAACGTCCACTATAGTGTTTTATTTGCTCTTTTTGACCGTAATGCTGAAAAAGTTTTTAGTTTTTCTAAAACTAGAGGCATCACATCACACATGATGTAGGTACCAAGCAACTTGTACTTTTACCATGTTCAGCATAGGCAACTCAGATAATGACTTTAGTGTTCTGCGTTCATTTGTTTTTCAACAGGAAAATTGACCTACAATGTTTTCTACATAGGAAATCCCATTCCGACCAATTCCGGATATTATTTATTGATCAGTGTGAAATTCTTTATGTTCTAACTAGCTGTTGAGCATCTCTGTCGGGGAGGAGCCATATCCTTCATACAGTAAAATAATTTGACCAAAGTTTGAAAAAGAGGAGACATAAAAAATTATCACTGCACAGGATTCACACCCATAACTTGACCCCTTCGGAAACAGATGCTGATCGATCACCCCAAAGGCTTAAAGAAACTAACCCGCCAAAAAACGGCAAAATTACAATACAAAACCACTATTTTATCAAAATTCTTTCCAGGTGTTCAGGTCATATAATAATGTATATCCGCAGATTAAAAGTATAGGTTTCTTCACAGGTTCTTAAATACCCGTGACTGAATATGCATAATATGAATTATGAGTTGGTTACTCTTAATTCGACGATCCAGTTTTGGAGTTTGGCCTTGCTGGTTAACGCCTTTTCATATAATAATGTATATCTGCAGATTAAAAGTATAGGTTTCTTTACAGGTTCTTAAAATACACTGGCTGGTTAAAGCCATTTATATTACCCCCACCCACCCCCACATACCAACCCCCCGCAGCCCCCTCACCCAACTAAAACCAGAAAGCATAGTTTTAACCTATGTTTATTAGATTTTAGGGGACGTGTGCTAGATCTACCATTGTTCATCAATGGATTTAGTGACTGAAACAGGGGTTTTCCAGACACAGGTTTTCTGCGATCTCTGATGCAATTTTTTGCCAGAGGACTCGTAATCTACTGCATCCTCGGGACGCGCTCCTGTAAAATATCCATTTCGGTACTTTTCTACTTTTCGATACTAAATGTTATGCTTGTTCTAATAGCAAATTAGCCTTGATCACCCGGCCCACTTCTGTTTCTGCGTTATGCTAAGCTACACGGATCCAGAACCACGGCCTAGGGAAAATAGACATTTGAAATCATCCCTCATGTATGGGCGATTTTGGCGAGATTTTGAGAGATTCAAAGACTTTCAAAAAACAAAATTTCAATTAAATTTAATATTAACTTCTTATTTTTAACTTATGAGAAGCAGCAACATTAAAAAGTTTAACTGGCGCATCAACAATTGACATTGTACGTTTATTTACAACATGATGTCATGCAATCCTTGACTTTATGCGCGCGAATAATTTGTGCTGATCGCTTGTGGGCCCTATAATCTGCCCAGACCGATATCTGCAAGTAAGACATATCCATGATACGGTCTAGCTGGCTGAGACTATGTAACACTAATAGGAAATAAAAGCGCCTGTAATGATGTGCACCTGCTAGATCAATATCATGCAGCTGCCGATTGTGCTACGCTTATACATTTTTCAAGCGTTTAATGGAACTTTACAGAAATTACCGAGAAAAAAATATGTTTTGCTAGCTAATTAATTTTGTTCACTCATTCGCTGCAATTATAACATACTTAAACAAACAATTAAACACAATCTTGTTTTATTCTGATAATGCATCATAATGCAAAATCCTAGGGAAAACACTGCTATAATACTCTGAAAGTGCACCAGAATTCATAAAATTTCATCCAGGAAATGATGCGTTTTTGGGAGCATGATCTGCAATCCCAGCTGGCCTGCCACTCTTGATTTCACACCATTTGTTTTAGTTTTCCATATTGTCTCAATATACAAACTATTAGCCCCTAGAGAATTGTTTTTGTTTTTTTGACCATGGAGATTCATTTGAACAAAACTGATATTCCTAAAAAAAAAAAAAAAAAAAAAAAAACACTTTCAAAAGTAAAGTTTGGGCTTATTTTTTAAACTGGATTGACATTTACCTCAGGATCATTCATGTAAAAGTTGTTCAAAAATTGCTGAAGATGTAATTGTTTTGTTTTAGAATGTCCCATATAAGTCATACCAGGTTTTGATATTAACTTTTTTCAGCATAACTTACACAATTTACTTGTCCCCAGTCACATTTACTTGTCCCCGCACTTCATGTAAAAGTGATACAAAAAACAAGATCTGAATAATGAAAGTGACATTACATTCCCTCAGTTGCATTCCACCAATGAAAACACAATTTTTTTATTTGTCATTTACAATGTGCTCACCAAAGTTTTGAAATTATTTCAGTCACAAGTTTTAAAGATGTAAAATTCATTTCTTGTTATAAAATTTAGTTGTCCGTAGGACAGGTCATCTGGGACAATTAACTTGTCCCCAGTAGAATCTACATGGCACAGGACAAGGGGACAACTTTAATATCAAACCCTGCATACATATGTTGGGCCCAGATAGCGGAGCCATTTTGGACTGAGGGACATTTTTTGACCAATAAGAGTCATCCATGTGATGTTTTGACCAATAAGAGTCATCCATGTGATGTTTTGACCAATAAGAGTCATCCATGTGATGTTTTGACCAATAAGAGTCATCCATGTGATGTTTTGACCATGACCAATAAGAGTCATCCATGTGATGTTTAGGGCCCAATCTCAATGATAGTATATGCTAACAAGAGGCCCAAGAGGGCCTGTGGACGCTCTACTGGCTAAACATAAAGTTTATGTATAATATCAGCTTGGCCAACAGAGTTTAAAAATAAATTTAAAATGGTCGATGATTTCAGACAAACAGTTCATTACTTACACGTATACATATACAAGTATAGGTATATCACGTCGGACATCGTCTGGAATGGGTTACACAATATATGACGACACTGTGATTCAATAGCCGAGATATATCCCGATTAGTCAATCCAACAAGCAGTTTTTGAGGAGAAGTTGTATTAAGCGAATGTTGACATAGAAGACGACCAACGATACATGGAGTGATAACAACAGCTCATATTTTTACTAAAACATTTGTTCTGATAACAAAATTATAATTCCCATTTTAGATCAACTTTCCTATTCAGGACAACTCCCTATTTTCAGGACAACCTCCCTATATTCAGGACAACTCCCTATTTTCAGGACAACTCCCTATTTTCAAGACAACCTCCCTATATTCAGGACAACTCCCTATTTTCAAGACAACTCCCTATTTTCAAGACAAACTTCCCTATATTCAGGACAACTCCCTATATTCAGGACAACTCCCTATTTTCAGGACAACTCCCTATTTTCAGGACAACTCCCTATATTCAGGACAACCTCCCTATTTTCAGGACAACTCCCTATATTCAGGACAACCGCCCTATTTTCGAGACAACCTCCCTATATTCAGGACAACTCCCTATTTTCAGGACAACTCCCTATTTTCAAGACAACTTCCCTATATTCAGGACAACTCCCTATTTTCAGGACAACTCCCTATTTTCAGGACAACTCCCTATTTTCAAGACAACCTCCCTATATTCAGGACAACTCCCTATTTTCAGGACAACACCCTATTTTCAAGACAACCTCCCTATATTCAGGACAACTCCCTATATTCAGGACAACTCCCATTATTCAGGACAACTCCCTATTTTCAGGTCAATTTCTCTATTTTATTTCAGGATAAACTCCATATTTTCAGGATAACTCCCATTTTCTGCAAATGCTCCATATTTTTGGGTCCGATTTCAGGCAGTTCCCTATTTTCAGGACAACCACTACTAACACAAAGAACTTTGGTGATTCAAATTATTGTAATTAATAAAACATGTATCAGACAAGCATATCTCCAGAGGTTTTTAGTTAATTATTCAAGCCTTAATTACACAAGGCTAATTTGACATGATAAACTATCCTATAGCCTACAAGATCGATGCCAAAGCCACATGCCTTCAGAAGATGTGTAATGTGTGTTTTAACTACACATTTTGGAAGAATTTCAAAAGGCTCATACCCTTGCAAACATTTTAAAGGGACACACGGCAATCTCGATTTTTTTTAAAAAACTCACGTTTTCTACATAACTTTTTTCAATCATTAACTCTTAGCCTACTAAGGGTGACTACAACAGCCTTTGCAGCCAGTGTAAACCCAGATCAGCCTGTGAGTAACATAAATGGAATGGTCCAAATTCAAAGAAAGGACAGTCTATTATACATTCATAGCGGGCTAAGGGTTAATATTAAGAACAGGGAATTGTTTTTGCATATTACTAACTGTTGATTATCAACAATATATATAAAGTTACGGTAGGATATATAATGAAGAAAATTTGAAAATTCAAAATGTTATTTAATTAAATCAGGCAGTTTTAAATAAAGTGAAAATGGTACTGGATTATTTAATCAGGATGCTAATTTTAATTCTTGATAAAAGCTTCAAGATTGCCATGTTACTCTTTGATAACAAAATTTATTTGAGTGCAAGTGAGAAAGTGTCAATTATTACATTAATGGCGGGAGGTATACAGTATTGGTTCTACCCAGGAATAAGCATGTGATCTGCCTGCACCATTTAAACATTGACCTTCATTTTATCCTAAAATGTGCTGAAAATGACATAAATAACATTCAACCAATATACATGTAACAAGGGGGCACCTGTCCATCTCCCAGGGCAAAAAACACTGTTTTTCAATACCTTTAAGATTTTAGAGGGAGAGGTTTGAGTAAGACAACATATTTTCCTCCATTTAAGTTTGGGAACCAGTCCAGTTTAGTCAGGGTAAACATATTTTCACACACATCATTTCTAAGCTCGACTTTTTTCAAGAAAAAAAAGAGCTCTTGTTAACACTTGATCAAATCTTCTTCTGCGCCATTGTCTGCGTCATTGTCTCCATCTTGGCTAAAGTCTGTATGTAAGCTTGTATCTCCTAAACAATTAACTTTACATAACGGATTGAAACTTCACGCATGTATTCAGCATCATTAGACAGCATCATAGAGCCAGGTTCTATAACTCATGCTTTTATTTAAAGAAAATTATGGCACCTTTAATACTTACAAAATTTAGTTAACAAGTGCAATAATTCTGTTCTGCAATTAAGCAAAATTATACCCTTCAAAATTCCCAATAAATAAACAAGGCCTTCCAAGTCGAGCACCTGCACCAACAGGTGGAGCTTCTTGTTAATCATACTTTATTAGGATATCTTAGTTTTAAAGTCATATATTTTATATCATTACAAAGGTGATTGTGTGTACTTTATGAAGGATATATTAACAAGGAGTATTTAACATGTTTAATCAGAAAACTTGAATCTAATGAAAAGAAACCCTGCTGGACCAGGTGTGGACATAGTGTATACATGCACATACAAAATGGAAAGATGTGTTAATTAAGCTGATGGACACTTACTGGATTTATGATTACTAGGTGTAAATCAATAACTTGTTTTTGTACTTTACAATTGAATGGATATTTATTGTGATAGTATAATTGTTACAAAACAGCCATTAGGCCTGCCAAAACTTTTTAACACAAAATCCTGAGATTTTAAAAATTTAAGATTTAAAGCGCGCCAAGAACATTTTTAAATGAAAAACTGGATTTTCGCACTACTTTTTTTAAAGCGCAAATTTATATTATTCATTGTTTGGTAGTTATGAAAAATAATAAATTAGCATAGTAATTCGATTAGAAAGACTTTAATTTCTACCACAATTTTTTTTTTTAAGGGAGCGCACTTACTTTTCTAAACAGATGCGTTCTTAATGCAAAAACAAAGTCTTCATATGTCTTATACAAATTATAATCCTCGTACACAGCAGCAGTTGTTATAGTGTTACCACACACTAGGAGTTGCTAGTTCCTCACATTTGCGATTTCAGTTAGCTTGACCAATTAAAGAAGTCACAGATAATGATATATTGCTGTTATTGCACATTATGTCACTGTAGGAACTAATTATGCCGTTAGGTGTTAATTGTATATTCAGTCAGTGTATTACACGGATGACCCCTATTGATTTGGCATTTGCAGATACTCCTCTGACTAGGGAGCATAACAGGGCCAATTTGGGAAATAGCTGATAAACTGTGAACATATAGCTGTTAGATCATGAACATTTTGTTTTGATGAAAAATCTGGAGATTTTACACTTAAATCCGTAGATCCGGAGAGCGACTGAAAAATCCGGAGAATCCGGAGATTTGGCAGGCCTGAGTCATAATGGCTACAGCACTTCCTCAATTGACTTTGAAGACTCAAAATCAGGTTTCTCATCTATTGACATAGAACAAACAATATGCGGCAGACTAAATGGTGCATGCTTCAGTTTAACAACACAATACAACGAATGCAAGATTGAATTCTTTCTCAGTGATATATTTGACAGCTTCCTGCAAACACTTGAAAAGAAATTCAAGGGCCAATGACGTCTGTCAAGAGTGCAATGACCTTAAATGTAAACATGTTAATAGCAGTTTAAATGATATAGACATTAAACAATCAAATGAAAATACTCATATTGAAGGCTCATTACACAACAACACATTTTATGAATTATCTACAGAGCATGAAAATGGTAATAATGTGTCTAAAGTTAATAAATGTTATCAAAATAGTTATGCTATTGGTAATGCAGGCAATTTGTCTAACTTAAATACTTGTTATATAAATATTACTGATTGTGGCAATACTGGTAGTTTGTCTAACTCATTTACTTGTTATCAAAAAATACAAATAGTATTAGCAGTGGTAGGGTGCCTAACATAAATACTTGTTATCAAAATACTACTGCTGGTGGTAGTACTGGTCTGGTAATGTGTCGAATTAGTAATGTGTCGAATTTAAATATCAAAATATTACATATAGTGGGGTGCCTAAATCAAATACCTATTATCAAGACATTACTGACAGTGGGAGTAATTGTAATTTATCTGACTTAAATACTTGTTATCAAGATATATCGGACAGTGGTAGTACTGATAATGTGTACGGTAACTTAAATATGTGTTATCAAAATATTACTGTTGACTAACGTTGCAATGTGCATGCACCATATATTGAATCTTCCAATGACTTAATAAGCTTAGGAATACAACCTAAGGGTTTACAAATAGGGCATCTTAATATTCAAGGTATTCAAAATAAGATTGATCAAATTGATTTGATGTTAAACAATTCAAACAAGAGGTCAATGACCTTGAAGCTCTACTGACAGGTTTTTGATAGCTAGATCAGCATACCTGTGAAGTTTCATGAAAATCCGTCAAGTAGTTTCAGAGGAGTAGTCGATACAAGTTTTCATAATATAACTCTATGTAAACAAAGATGGCCACTGGCGGCCATGTTTAACATCAGATCAAAATAGTTTTTGACAAGGATCAACATCATGTCATACTGATCATTTTAGAAAAAGTCCCATATCAACACCACTTATAGTTTTCAAGAAGACTAATCGCTACAAACTTCTTTTTTGAAAATTTATTTTTACCCGTGGCGGCCATCTTGAATTTTCGGCTGACCTGAAGTTTTGCTAGGATCAATTAGATATCAAGAGCAACATTCCTGTGAAGTTTCATGAAAATCCGTCAAGTAGTTTCAGAGGATTAGTCGCTACAAGTTTTCATTATATAACTCTATGTAAACAAAGATGGCTGCTGGCGGCCATGTTTAATGTCGCATCAAATAATTTTCGACAAGGATCAACACCATTCCATACTGATCATTTTAGAAAAGGTCCCAAATCAATATCACTTATAGTTTTCAAGAAGTACTTGCTACAAACTTGTTTTTTGAAAATTTATTTTTAGTCGTGGCGGCCATCTTGAATTTCCGACCAACCTGAAATGTTGCTAGGATCATTTAGACATCAAGAGCAACATTCCTGTGAAGTTTCATGGAAATCCGTTGAGTAGTTTCAGAGGAGTAGTCGCTACAAATGATTAATAAATAACTGTATGTAAACAAAGATAGCCCCTGACAGCCATGTTTAACATCGAATCAAATCGATTTTCGACAAGGACCAACATGTCATGCTGATCATTTTAGAAAAAGTCCCATATCAATATCACCTAGAGTTTTCAAGAAGTAGTCGCTTCAAACTTGTTTTTTAAAAATCTATTTTTAGATTTGGCGGCCATCTAGGATTTCATATCAACATGAATTTTTGCTAGGATCAACTAGACTTCATGGGCAACATTTCTGTAAAGTTTCATGAAAATCCATTTAGTAGTTTCAGAGAAGTAGTCGCTACAAAAAAAAGTTTACGGACAGACGGACGGACGGACGACGGACACCGCACCACGGCATAAGCTCTGCTGATCTCTGATCAGTAGAGCTAAAAATGACATTGGCATATTTGGTGTCAGTGAAACGAAATTAAATAGCATTCATTCAAATTTAAATTTTGAAATTAGAGTTAATACAAGCGAGCGTAAGGAAAAAGGATTACATCATTGTTTTTGTTAAAAATGACATAAAGTGGGAAAGAAGAGAAATATTGGAAGTAGAGGGTGTTGAATGTTTATGGATAGAAGTATTTGAAGTAAAGGGTGTTGAATGTTTATGGATAGAAGTAAAGGGTGTTGAATGTTTATGGATAGAAGTAAAGGGTGTTGAATGTTTATGGATAGAAGTATTTTCCAATCAAAACGTTTTTACGTAGGAAATGTATACAGGCACCCAAATGAATCAATTCAGTGGAATGAAATATTTGAAAATTTAATGGATTAAAGAGAAGAGTTTTATCTCTTAGGTGATTTTAATAGGGATTTACTCAATGAATAAACTAAAAAATCATGGAATGACTATATTAAACCTTTTGGTATCTTTCAAAAAGTAAAGTTTCAACTCGAAAAACTCAGACTTTGGAAACTCTCATTCATCATATATATTGTAATTCAGCTGCCAAAGGCAGCTGACTCTTATATGGCTTTTATATATGTCTGTGGTTAACAGACTGTGACTCATGTAAGTGGCAATAAGCATGCTTTACAACTTGAATTCCTAGAGATCTCATCTGAAAAACTTGAATGGTATAAACACATTTTTTGTAATGTTGAAAGGTTACCATTTCACTTGCTGAAATGACGTTTTCATAAACCAGTCTACTGAAATGTAGCATGTAATCATTACTATTATATGTATATTAGCGCCAAAACATTCAGAAGCCTCAATAGTGCAGTTGGTCGAGGGGCTGTGTTAGTGCACAGGAAGGTAGGGTTCAAGCCTGCTGATTCTGCTGATTCTCTTGATTTCCCTTTATTTTTATTTATTTTTATTTTATTTTCATTTGTTTATATTATTCCTTTACATTTTTCACTTTGATAACGCAATCTTATAATTACACATGGTAACAGTGAACAGTTAATATGTGTTGTAATGTACACTCTAACGCACACGTGAACAATTGTATTTCTGTGGTGATGTGTACTTCTAGCACGTCGTATTACAAGGTAATTGTAATCAATATGTAAGGCATGTCAAGGTTTTTGAACAGAACAAAGCGAGGTCGCCCACATTGATTTAAAATGCTTGGTAGGAAGAACTTATGGTAAAAATCGGGAAGAATGTAAGAAAAAACAGTCGTGGTGTATTTATATCTCCGTGTCAACATTTATTTTTTTCAATATTGTTTTAACACCCGTGACTTGATATATTATTGTGTGAACTTCTTGTCTCTTGGCATGGAGACATGAGATTTCTCCAATAAATAATTATAACAATATCGCAAATAAAATTATATCAATTAATATCGATGCTCTAGTATTATTGTTTCGCAGATTGATAATTAAAGTGTTTGAATTGTCTAGGTTTGTGTTTGATTTACTTTGTAATACAAAATCACGGAGATATTTCATCAGCAAATTGTCCATTAAGTACGGTACACAAAGATCGCCATTTTGAAAACTGAGAACAAGGGGTAAGACTTTTGTTAAGATCTTGTTTGGTAGCAGTTTTCCAACTCAGTGACCATTTATATTAAGAGTAACTAATGAATTAATTATTCAAGCAATGGTCATTTAATTGTACGAAGCTTTTTTTTTATTTTGAGATTGAGCACTTATTTTAAATATTTCGGGCGTGTGAATGTTGTTGATTTGGGTGGGTAATGACAAGTTTTGTTGAAAATATGGCTGGACTTCGTAACGATTTACTTTTAAAATTCATCCTTATCATAATCATTGATGTAATTTTTGAGTAATAGTATTATAACATTAAAATGTTCAAATAATATGTTTTTGAACAGTTAAATTAGACATTTCAAGTGTTTAACTTGTGGATTTGGACATTTTTTGTTGAACTGGATGTTCTTCCCTTGGTTACGATTTACGTCTTAAATTCATCATTATCATCATTATCATAATTATAGGTGTAATATTTGAGTAATTTAAGACTATTTTATGTGATTGTATTAAAAGGTTGACATTTCTGAAATACTGTTTTTTGCTTTTATATTTTCATTTGAAGACTGACCGACACGTTAATTATCTGCAATTATCGATACTGTTTGCAAAGATTAGCCATAATACCTAAGGCACAGAAAAATCGATATTTTTTACTGTTATATAGCGCATCTATCTACAGTCCCTGATTATGATCTTCACAATAACATAAAGCAAGATAAGATTCTTGGAGTTCTGGTAGACAACAATCTGACTCGGTCTGCCCATATAGATTACATCTCTAAGAAAGTATCAAGAAATCTATGGCTGCATTCTAGGGTTAAAGAATTCTTAACGCTAGCTCACAGAGTGCAATTTTATAAATCTTTTATTCAGCCTCATTTAGGCTTTTGTAATGTTGTATGGGGTGGTACATCACAAACAAATCTGGATAGAATTTTACGTTTTCAAAAGCGTGCTTGTAGAATAATCCTAGACAATGATGTCAGTGATGTATTACAAAGTATGAATGAATTAAAAACTCTATCTGTTTTCGAATGCATTACTTTAAGAAAACTTATCTACGAGTATCCCAATCCTCATTACCTTCTAATATAAATGAAATATTTAAAAGAAGACTTGTAAATGATGGTTTACCTCAGTTGCGGTCTCTATCATCTCACAATTTTATTATTCCTAAACCGCACAAAAAACTGTTTAAATAAAGTGGAATAATCTGCCGAACGACCTAAAACAGTCAAAAACAGTAAGCACCTTCCACAATGATTGTATAAATTTCATAAAAATAAATGAACTTACCCTCAGTTAAATCTAAAAGCAATGTGCCACTTATTTCTTAGTTAATGGTTTTGGGAGAACATTGTATGAAAGCGTTATTGTTTATAATTGCTATTCTGATTTGTTATGCTATTGTTTGTAATTGCTATGCTGATTCTAACATGAAAATGTGCATTAAACTTTGCAACGTTGTTGTAGGATTTTATAAAAAAAAAATGTGATAATTATATAAACAAGAGTATCTTGATAAACAACCTTTACGAGTATGACTATCTTACTATACTTTGACATAGATGCCTTTTACTTTAAATCAGCATTAATATTGTATTCAACATGAAAAACTCTATACATTAGGCAAAAAAAAAAATACCTGTGTTTGCGGTGGCCCGACCAATCCTATTTTTAAGGGGCCGACCCTAAAACTTTTTAGGATTTTTTTTTTAAAAAATAAAATAAATTCTGAACAATGATTTATCACAATATATCGAGGTAAACTGACATCACAGAGAAACTTTCAGTTGTATCATAAACTTGTATGGGGTTTATGAGATAAATACATGGAGAATCTCACAATATCTTGATCCAAAAAAAATAAATAGAAAAAAATGCCTACCTATCTACCCTATTTATTTATTTTGGCCTTAGTAATTAAAAAACAACAACTGTTTTTCTCATTCTGGTAGAGCCTCAGGGTTTAGATGACTTCCTCCAGCATTAATTGAAACAATCTTGAACCATTTAAATTATTTACAATATCAAATGTGCACATTTTCTTTTTAGCTTCAGTATTTGTATATGATGTATATAATGCATGTACATGTATCTTTAAAATTGAATTGTCAATTTTTTTTATTTTTCTTCCTTTGTTTATATTGCAAACCTGTGTAACTATGTAAATTAGAGGGCCGCATGGAAGATTAGTTCACAAACTAAATGTGTTACCCTCAATAAATAAAGTCTATTATTATTTATAATTTTATCGGAAAACAGATCGGGAATCTATTGAATTTGATTGTGTTTCTATTGTTCAATGGCACGATATTTTCGTGAAATTTACAGTCTTATTGTGTGACGTCAATATCGACCTGTGCTATTTTGTGACAACATACAAAATGAAAAAATGGTGTAATTTTATTTTATAGTTTCCCTTACCAAAATACCTATTAACAACATTTAGGCCTGACCAGATACACTAGTATCAGTTGGTCATTTGCTTACAAAGAATATATGACCAATACAAAGTCATTTATATATAGAGAGTTTGTATTTTGGGTGCAGGCAGGGGCATACCTGGACATACGCACTGACGCACATGCGTACAGGCTATTAAAGAAGCAAACAAATAAAAAAGGCTAAAAATGCGAAAAATGCAATAAAAACTTAAGGTATAGAGGGGTTAGGCACATTTGTGAATCCAAAACTTGATGGTGCGTATACCTAAATTAGCCCCAGGAACGCACCTGGCAGGGTCCTTTAATCCACTTCAAAGACAATACTCCTAAATTAACTTCATACATCATGTATTATTTAAACAGACAGACACATCAACTACAATATATCAAATGACAATCAACAAGCCCAGGCATATTGGAGAAAATCAGGCAATTGTGAAAACTCTGGCACTTAATTGAAATGCATCAGGTGCTGATATTGATGTGGCTGGAAATTGTAACAGAGGCAATATTGTATGTGTGGAGAGTAAAGAGGCAATAATATACAATTATGGACTTTTCAGCTGTTATACATGATGTGATATGCACCAAAAAAATCATTATTGACCGAGGCGATAGCCGAGGTCAATAATGATTTTTTGGTACATATCAACATCATGTATAACAGCTGAAAAGTCCATAACTGTTTTATTATATAACCCTCAATTTATCATATTGTTTATTATTGATATTAATAGGCGGCTCGTGGGATTCCCCGGTCTTCCCCTGTTACTATTTATAAAACTGGTCAATATCAGAAAAAAACAGGTCAATATCGCTAGATATTTTTTCTAAAAAATTACTTTTTAGCCAATGAAAACGCGTCTATTTATAGGTTATATAATAATAACATATGGCTGCAAAAGTCATCAGTTACATTGCATTACCTTACGGCCTTGGAAATAAATGATTTGCCAATAGTGTATGTATGGGGAATGGAGTGACAATTTGGACGTACATGTATGGGGAATGGAGTGACAATTCGGACGTATGGGGAATGGAGTGCCAGTATTGTATGTATGAGAAATGGAATGATAATATTGTATGTATGGGGAATGAATTGAATTGAACTGAATTGGATTTTATAGTCGCACCAACAGCTAAGGTCATATGGCGACTTTCCAGCTTCCATTGGTGGAGGAAGACCCCAGGTGCCCCTCCGGGTAATTTTCGGGCACGGGCGGGCACCTGGGTAGAACCACCGACGTTTCGCAGTATGGAGAATGAAGTACCAATATTGTATGTATGGGGAATGGAGTGACAATATTGGATCTGTGGGGAATGGAATGATAATATTGTATGTATGGGGAATGAAGTACCAATATTGTATGTATGGTGAATGGAGTGACAATATTGGATCTGTGGGGAATGGAATGACGATATTGGATGTATGGGGAATGGAATGATAATATTTTATGTATGGGAATGGAGTGACAATATTGGATGTATGAGGAATGGAGTGACAATAATGGATGTATGTGGAATGGAGTGCCAGTATTGAATGTATGCAGTGACAATATTGGATGTATGAGGAATGGAGTGACAATATTGGATGTATGAGGAATGGAGTGACAATATTGGATGTATGGGGAATGGAGTGCCAGTATTGTATGTATGGAGTGACAATATTGGATGTATGAGGAATGGAGTGACAATATTGGATGTATGAGGAATGGAGTGACAATATTGGATGTTTGGGGAATGGAGTGACAATATTGGATGTATGGGGAATGTAGTGACAATATTGGATGTATGGGGAATGGAGTGCCAGTATTGTATGTATGGAGTGACAATATTGGATGTATGGGGAATGGAGTGCCAGTATTGAATGTATGGAGTGACAATATTGGATGTATGAGGAATGGAGTGACAATATTGGATGTATGAGGAATGGAGTGACAATATTGGATGTATGGGGAATGGAGTGCCAGTATTGTATGTATGGAGTGACAATATTGGATGTATGAGGAATGTAGTGACAATATTTGATGTATGAGGAATGGAGTGACAATATTGGATGTATGGGGAATGGAGTGACAATATTGGATGTATAAGGAATGGAGTGACAATAATGGATGTATGTGGAATGGAGTGACAATATTGGATGTATGGGGAATGGAGTGCCAGTATTGTATGTATGGAGTAACAATATTGGATGTATGAGGAATGTAGTGACAATATTGAATGTATGGGGAATGGAGTGCCAATATTGTTTGTATGGAGTGACAATATTGGATGTATGAGGAATGTAGTGACAATATTGGATGTATGGAGAATGGAGTGACAATATTGGATGTATGGAGTGACAATATTGGATGTATGAGGAATGGAGTGACAATATTGGATGTATGAGGAATGGAGTGCCAGTATTGAATGTATGGGGAATGGAGTGCCAGTATTGAATGTATTGGGAATGGAGTGCCAGTATTGAATGTATGAGGAGTGGAGTGCCAGTAGTGTATGTATGGAGTGACAATATTGTATGTATGGGGAATGGATTGATAATTTTGTGTGTATGGAGAATGGAGTGCCAGTATTGAATGTATGGGGAATGGAGTGCCAGTATTGAATGTATGAGGAGTGGAGTGCCAGTAGTGTATGTATGGAGTGACAATATTGTATGTATGGGGAATGGATTGATAATTTTGTGTGTATGGAGAATGGAGTGCCAGTATTGAATGTATGGGGAATGGAGTGACAATATTGGATGTATGAGGAATGGAGTAACAATATTGGATGTATGAGGAATGGAGTGACAATATTGAATGTATGGGGAATGGAGTGCCAGTATTGAATGTATGAGGAGTGGAGTGCCAGTAGTGTATGTATGGAGTGACAATATTGTACGTATGGGGAATGGATTGATAATATTGTGTGTATGGAGAATGGAGTGCCAGTATTGAATGTATGGGGAATGGAGTGCCAGTATTGGATGTATGAGGAATGGAGTGCCAGTATTGGATGTATGGAGAATGGAGTGCCAGTACTGAATGTACGTGGAATGGAGTGCCAGTATTGGATGTACGTGGAATGGAGTGACAATATTGGATGTATGGGGAATAGAGTGACAATACTGGATGTATGGAGAATGGAGTGCCACTATTAAATGTATGGGGAATGGAGTGCCAGTATTGTATGTATGGGGAATGGAGTGCCAGTATTGTATATATGGGGAATGGAGTTCCAATTTTTGTGTATGTATGGGGAATGGAATGATAATATTGTATGTATGGGGAATGAAGTGCCAGTATTAGGATGTATGGGGAATGAAGTGATAATATTGTATGTATGGGGAATGGAATGGTAATATTGTATGTATGGGGAATGGAGTACCAATAGTGTATGTATGGGGAATGTATGGGGAATAGAATGATACTGATGTACGTATGGGGAATTGCGTGATAATATTGTTTGTATGGGGAATTGAGTGATAATATTGTATGTATGGGGGAATGGAATGATAATATTGTATTTATGGGAATGGAATGATAATATTGTATGTATGGGGAATGGAGTGCCATTATTGTATGTATGGGGAATGGATTGATAATATTGTATGTATGGGGAATTGAGGGATAATATTGTATGTATGGGGGAATGGAATGATAATATTGTATTTATGGGAATGGAATGATAATATTGTTTGTATGGGGAATGGAGTGCCATTATTGTATGTATGGGGAATGGATTGATAATATTGTATGTATGGGGAATGGAATGATAATATGTTATGTATGAGGAATGGAATGATAATATTTTATGTATGGGGAATGGAATGATAATATTTTATGTATGGGGAATGGAATGATGATATTGTATGTATGGGGAATGCAGTGCCAATATTGAATGTATGGAGAATGGAATGACAATATTGTATGTATGGGGAATGGAGTGATAATATTGTATGAATGGGGAATGGAATGACAGTATTAAATATATGGGGAATGGAATGATAATATTGGATATATGGAGAATGGAGTGTCAGTATTGAATGTATGGGGAACAGGGTTCCAATATTGGATGTACGGGGAACAGAGTTCCAATATTGACAGAGTGCCAATATTGGATGTATGGGAACAGAGTTCCAATATTTTGAGGGAGTGCCAATATTGGATGTATGGGGAACAGAGTTCCAATATTGAGGGAGTGCCAATATTGAATGTATGGGTAACAGAGTTCCAATATTAAGGTAGTGCCAATATTGGATGTATGGGGAATGGAGTACTAATACTGATGAAGTGCCAATGGTGGATTTATGGGAAATGGAGTGCCAATGTTGACAAAAAGTATTAAGTATACTAAAGGAAAAAGAAACGCAACTTGGGAATTTCTGCTATATATTGATAAATATGCTGCTGTTAACTGAATGGTACGTAGCTATATCAGTCACTTCCTTATGGAAAAAAAGGAAGACTAAAACGTTACACATAACACCCCAACTGTTATCTAAAACGTTACACATAACACCCCAACACATAAAACCCCAACACATAACACCCCAACACATAACACCCCAACTGTTATCTAAAACGTTACACATAACACCCCAACTGTTATCTAAAATGTTACACATAACACCCCAACTGTTATCTAAAACGTTACACATAACACCCCAACTGTTATCTAAAACTTTACACATAACACTCCAACTGTTATCTAAAACGTTACACATAACACCCCAACTGTTATCTAAAACTTTACACATAACACCCCAACTGTTATCTAAAACGTTACACATAACACCCCAACTGTTATCTAAAACGTTACACATAACACCCCAACTGTTATCTAAAACGTTACACATAACTCCCAAACTGTTATCTAAAACGTTACACATAACACCCCAACTGTTATCTAAAATGTTACACATAACACCCTAACTGTTATCTAAAATGTTACACATAACTCCCAAACTGTTATCTAAAACGTTACACATAACACCCCAACTGTTATCTAAAACGTTACACATAACACCCTAACTGTTATCTAAAATGTTACACATAACACCCTAACTGTTATCCCTTCAAAGTTTCATTATTGATAGAAAAAGTGTTTGGCTCGAGCAGGTGAGCAAACTTTGGATGTGACATTTTGCAATCGCTTTACATTGACTACATTACTGAAATGGCTCAAATTTTTAAAGCGGATCTTCAACATTTCTGAATTTCGTGTTACAAAGTGTCTACAACAGCACAGTGTTTTCCTTACTTAAACTAGCTGAACCCCATTTTTAATAAACGTCTTGGTATTTCTCTGGAATATTACGTGGAATTAAGTGTGCAGTGTATAAATTATATTGCGGAAATTTGAGTTGCGTTTCTTTCTTTTTTTTTTTGAATATTACGTGGAATTTAGTGTGCAGGGTATAAATTATATTGCAGAAATTTGAGTTGCGTTTCTTTTTCCCTCTAGTATACATGTATCCTGACAAATATAACTAGTCTTATCCAGAAATTGTCTCACCTAGGCACCGACAACAAAATCAACAACTATCTGAAGCAAAAAATAATTAATTTAGAAGTGCCAATAAACTGCCATCAATACAAACATACTGTTCATCAATAAGATAACTCCATAACGGTAAAATAATTCAACCAATCAATATATTCAATCTGATTTATTCAGAGACTTCTTATTATAGTATTAATTAATAACGAAATATGATACAGATGGTGAAAAACATGACGGCTGTTGCTGAATTATGGAACAAAGTGTCTTATTGTTTTTCCAAAAATGCAACAAATATTGAGGTGTATTTTTTAAACAGCATTTACTGTCTAAAGGGCCACTGTCCATAAGTAAAGTATAATATTGAATTGAATGTTGTTTAACGGCTCATCAACACAGTATAGGTTATTTAGAGCCACCCCAGAGAGAGGGGAAGGATACATAGGAATCCGGGAACCTGCCCTACTCTTATTATCGAATAGATTCCTATGGTTCTTTAATGTGCTCGGAGGATAGACCGATACACGGGACCGCCCGGTTTACGTCCCCATCCGACGGACGAGGCTGTTTTATTTATTGTTTGTTAACATCGCTGGGACAGCCATATTTACACTTCTGTTGCTCGCATGATATCCATTAGGCACCAGGTTTTTATTACAGTAAGTCTTGCATCACATAACTGTCCCAAATTGTCAGGGCACTAGTTAGCTTTTAGGGCATTGGGGCCAGGACCCTCAGGAAGGGGCCAGGGCCCTCAGGGGAATTTTGCGTTGTTTTCATATCAAAGGGTAATTTCTAAGAAACACAGATGAATGTGTTTTGTTTTTTTATTTAAGTGGCAGCAAGAATGTACCATTCCAAATGGCAAAAAGTATGCTGTTTTCCTGTATTGGAGTTAAAAAATGTCTAATAATCTTGTTTTTTAAAGCGGGGAATTTTTCACAGGAAAAGGAGAAAAATATATACTTTTAGGGGAGGGGAATTTCTGATGGCCGAACGAGTGCCCTGCATGTAGCTCAATTGGGATCGTCTTATCTGCAAGTAAATTTTTTAGTGTGAGGTTGTAGTTCAATCCCACAAAGTGGTACTTCTTTTTTTTTTGTACATCTTGTACATCTTGTTTCCCTTTAGTAAATATTCAATAATGGTAGTGGTGTACCGTTTGTCTACATAATTAGTTTGTGTTTTATAAGCTAGTTACAGTTATTGGCAGCTTTAAGCTGTTGTCAGATACCCTTATCAGCAGTAACCATTAAAGTCGGACCCCTTATCAACAGTAACCAATAAAGTTGGGCCCCTTATCAACTGTTACCATTAAAGTTGGACCCCTTATCGACAGTAACCATTAAAGTTGGGCCCCTTATCAACAGTAACCATTAAAGTTGGGCCCCTTCTCAACTGTAACCATTAAAGTTGGACCCCTTATCAACAGTAACCATTAAAGTTGGGCCCCTTATCAACTGTAACCATTAAAATTGGACCCCTTATCAACAGTAACCATTAAAGTTGGACCCCTCATCAACTGTAACTATTAAAGTTGTAATACCCCTTATCAGCAGTAACTATTAAAGTTGTAATACCCCTTATCAGCAATAAACATTAAAGTTGTGTATTAAACTTTAATGTTTATTGCACTTATCAGTAGTAAATACTAAAGGTGTAATACCTTATCAGCAATAAACAGTAAAGTTGTAATACCACTTGTAATACCCCTATCAGCAATAAACATTAAAGTTGTAATACCCCTTATCAGCAGTAAATAATAAAGTTTAAAGTAGAGAACAAAGATCTTCTTAAAATATAATTAACTGTTCTGTTTCACAATGCTTATATGTTTCCCAGCAATACACTAGTGTTGTTTGATAAATCGCAAAAATAACCACATCAAATCAAACAAAATAACAATGGTTCAAGAAACAACAAAGGTCTAAATTTCATCAAATATGAACAAAGTTTTTATTAATCCAACTATAATAAAACACTTAGAAGAATCAATATTTGTACCTGTTTCACAACAGGACTTAATGACCATGCTCAGTCAAGTTTATTGGAATTCAACACGTTTCCCCATTTTCAGTGAACATTAACTTTGTTGTAAAAGGAGTTAATTGAGGAATTCAAATGGCAGTCACTTAAACATGTTTTAATATGAAGCGTACCCTTTGCTCGCATGATATGTCCCATCAACAATGAGTGTATGAAATCTTTTTTTATACAGGCTGGGGCCTAGGGAAACAAAATATTTTAAAAATGATCATTTACAATGCCAGAGTGGTCATGCTAGCTTTTTGTCATGTAGGTTATCAGTTGTCAGCCTGTGTAAATATTTACTTGGCAACCAGCACCCGGATTCGGATTCCCGTTGTTCAAAGAAATATCCCATTTCATT
Organism: Cyrtodaria siliqua; assembly: GCA_037043455.1. NCBI lineage: Eukaryota > Metazoa > Mollusca > Bivalvia > Adapedonta > Hiatellidae > Cyrtodaria > Cyrtodaria siliqua. The sequence goes on from JAWPHD010004386.1 coordinate 116,275, forward strand.
GCCACATAAACATGCATTCACCCTATAAATAATTTATTTGTCTATAAAGATATGAAGACATTTATGATTTATCATCAGTTACAGGTAGATACTAGATACATCAAGGGTTGGGCTGATTTATCATCAGTTACAGATAGATACATCAAGGGTTGGGCTGATTTATCATCTGTTACAGGTAGATACATCAAGGGTTGGGCTGATTTATCATCAGTTACAGATAGATACATCAAGGATTGGGCTGATTTATCATCAGTTACAGATAGATACATCAAGGGTTGGGCTGATTTATCATCAGTTACAGGTAGATACATCAAGGGTTGGGCTGATTTATCATCAGTTACAGGTAGATACATCAAGGGTTGGGCTGATTTATCATCTGTTACAGGTAGATACATCAAGGGTTGGGCTGATTTATCATCAGTTACAGATAGATACATCAAGGGTTGGGCTGATTTATCATCAGGTACAGGTAGATACATCAAGGCTTGGGCTGATTTATCATCAGTTACAGGTAGATACATCAAGGGTTGGGCTGATTTACCTTGATGAAGTGAACATTGAACTATTTTCAGAAACTGTTTATTCTAGTTGTTGGACAATATGTAACAAAAATTATTGTTTAATAACAGGTCCAATCAGAGCTGATAAACAGGTCCAATCAGAGCTGATAAACAGGTCCAATCAGAGCTGATAAACAGGTCCAATCAGAGCTTATAAACAGGTCCAATCAGAGCTGATAAACAGATCCAATCAGAGCTGATAAACAGGTCCAATCAGAGCTGATAAACAGGTCCAATCAGAGCTGATAAACAGGTCCAATCAGAGCTGATAAACAGGTCCAATCAGAGCTGATAAACAGGTCCAATCAGAGCTGATAAACAGGTCCAATTAGAGCTGATAAACAGGTCCAATCAGAGCTGATAAACAATCTTAAACGGCTTCCAGGAAGGTTTTCTAATGTTTAATTTTAACTCCTTCAACTGATATCAGTTGCACAAAGTTGTAGGTTTAAAGCTGCTATAGCTGTATATAAGGCTAGTGGGCATGTACCTAAACCAAACGGGATCGGTTGTTTAACCATTGGTTTACTACCAACTTCTAGCCCATGAAACATCGCTGGAAATCCACATATAAGGCAGTTTTATAGCGAACATATTTCATTTTTTTTACCTGCGATTGATAAAGTAACATCCAAAATACACACCCATTCACTGAAAAATATTATAGCCTATGCTAGTTTCGAACCCATGACTTTAAGATTGACAATCACTGCACTTTAACACTGGGCTGATAACATAAGTGGATCAAAAACGTTATTTTTATTAGCATTGTAGACGTTATCCTTATTCATTTTGTATGTGTGATTCACTGCATTTTTAAGTGCATATTATGTACACCAAAGACCTAGCTTATACTTTTAATCGGCACATATGCATTATTATATGAACTGAACACCTGGATAGAGTTTTGATGAATGGTTTTGTAGTGATTTTGTGTTATTTTACCATTATTAATTTTGGCAGATTTGTTTCTTTAAATGTGCTGCTGCTATTATTTTCCCAGAAACATTAGCTTCCAGGTGAAAGAAACAATTTAAACAGATTTAGGGGATAATTATGAGATTAGTAAATGAGTCAGCAAAAAAAGGTTATCTATCTTTTGTGTGTACTTGACAGGCCAGAATAATTTACATTCTTTCAGCATATACATTATTCAATTATATTTTCAGTCTAGTTTTTAATGCCTTATTGATCAGCATCAGACAAAGGGCACGCATGATCAAATTCTGTAATTGCCTGCCGGTGAATAGGGTTCAATATTCATGACATCATATATTGTGAAAATATTATAATGATATCCCAGAGTTCATTCCAGGATGAAATGTTAGTAGGCCATTGGGCCATTATGTAAAAAACCCGGGCCATTCTGAAAACATGTGAAGCGCCCATTACGTGGTCCGAGTATTAGCCTTCAAACCCCATCCTACCCCTTCTCCAAGATGCGAAAACGGGGTTGGTTGGGGTATGAAATAAAACCTTAATTTCGGCTTTAAAAGTTTGCATATTGTAAAATTAAAACATTAAATAAGTAATTTTAAACAGGTTATCACATTTTTTCAGTAAAAAACTTTTTAAATGTGTTTTATTGTCGAAATATCCATTATAAAATCCTGCTAATATAAGCTTTCCCATCGCTTAATAAAACTAAGGCGGGACAACGTAATGAATAGTGGTGCGAACGCCGGTTTGCGAATTCAACATTTTTACTGAAAATCTAAGTACAAAGGGGAAATAATACAGGTAAAATACTTTACAGAGTTATGGTTCTTCTCCTATAACATTGTGTAATGGTAATGAACATATGTGCCAAGTGTCAAAGCCATCCGACAATTCGTTTTTTGAGAAACGAGCAAAAAACAAAAACTTTAAAACTTTAACCAAAATGTCAAAATGGTTATACCCTCCAAATATGTGAACATTTAAAACATATCAGTTGAAAGAAGAATAAATACAGCCTTCTTTTTTAAAGGGACACAGTCATGTCAATCTTGATTTTTATAAAAACTCACGGCGTCCCGTTAGTTTTCCTCTTAACTTGCATTTGTTAAATCATTAATATTAATTGTTAGAACAGTTCAAAGCAAATTATTTTTACATAGTACTAACTTTTTATACTATTGCACAAATAATATATTTTAAAAATTGTTAAAATAGTGAAGACAATTGAAATCTCAATTTTTTATTGATTTATATGCAAGCAGTTTTAAAGTCAAAATGACGCAGGATAAGTAAATCGACAAGCAAATTTAAATGTTTCGTGCTTGTTATATATATGATGAACAGTATGCCGGGTCTCAAAGTTTTCTGTCAGTTGGTTTTTGAAATATGAATGTACTTTCACAGTTTCAACAATCTGAGTGAAAACGGGGATAATTCATTATTCTGGTAACATGCATTGTGCACATCACATATGGTTGTGTAATGATGATGAATATGTATTCCAAGATTAAAAGCTTTTGTTCAAATTGTATTTGGTATATTACTATACATTTATTTTAACTGAAAAATTTAAGTCAAAATGGGGGATAATTCAGGTTAAATATATGACAGAGTTATGGTTCTTGTGTAATGATAATGAATAATGTGTGCAAAGGTTCAAAGATTTTGGACAATTTGTTTTTGAGAAATGAGGAAAAACAAAAAATTAACCAAAATGTCGAAAACTCATGGATGGACAGATGGACAGACGGAAATCGCCAAACCATAGACCTAGATTTGCTATGCAATCTGGATAAAAACAAGCAGAGGTGGAATTACAGCCTAGAACCTTCTCACCTGCTGAATTGCTGCAAATTCCGTTGAAGACACTTATTTTTTTGCAGGGCCATGACCATTGTTTTCTACCACCATTCCAGTAGCACCTGAAACAACACAGGGATCTTGATGAAGACTTTTAATGAACCTGATAAACAAGAGGTGGACGTTCTACTTGCTATAGATAAAGTTTGTGTATAAGGCGCCATAACTCTGTCAAAAGTCATTCAACTGGAACATGTTGATTATATGCGCAACTAGGCTTGGTACTGATAATCCCTGCCAAGTTTCGTAGAAATCCGGCCAGAGGTTCAGGAGAACTAGTCTGTACAAAGTTAGTGTATTACAACCTTTGAAGGGGCATAACTGTTAAAATTAATTCAACTGGAGCATGGTGATGATATGCACAACTAGGCATGTTATTCACCATCCCGCCAAGATTCGTTTTTAACTAAATCAAGGGCCATAACTCTGGTGTTACTGATCCGATTTGGCTGGTTTTCGATTCTGTTCGAGCTTTCATTAATATTAGTAATCTGGTAATGTTTGGTAAAGATCAGATGAAAAATGAAGGTCCTATCTTCTTAAAAACGCAACACACAGCATTTTTAACTAGATCAAGGGCCATAACTCGTTGTTACTTGTTCGATCTTGCTTTCCTTAATATTAACAACCTGGTAAAGTTTGGTAAAGATCAGATGAAAAACGAATGCCCTATCGTCTTAATGAGGCAAAATATAGCATTTTTAACTAAATCAAGGGTCATAACTCTGCTGTTACTGGTTCGATCTTGCTTTCCTTAATATTAACAACCTGGTAAAGTCTGGTAAAGATCAGATGAAAAACGAATGCCCTATCGTCTAAATGAGGCAAAATATAGCATTTTTAACTAAATCAAGGGTCATAACTCTGCTGTTACTGGTCCAGTCTGGCTGGTTTTCAAATTTTTCTGAGTTTTCATTGATATTAACAATCTGGTAAAGTTTCGTAAAGATCGGATTAAAAATGAAGGCACTATCATCTTAACCAGACAAAATACAGCATTTTTAATTAAATCAAGGGCCATAACTCCAGTGTTACTGATCCGATTTGGCTGGATTTCAAAACTGTGCGAGCTTTCATTAATATTAGTAATCTGGTAAAGTTCAATTAATTTAGATCAGATGAAAAACAAATGACCTATCGTCTTAACGAGGTGAAAGTTAACGGACAGACGGCAGACAACTCGCCACCCCATTTGGCCAGCAGAGCTAACAAGAGGCCCAAGAGGCAAAAATGGCTCTTATATCAAGGATTGTCGATATCCCATCAGAACTTCTTTTAAAACATTGCAAAAACAACAGGATTAGGAAGGCCTTAGATCGCTCACCTGGTAATCATGGGCAATAAGTCTGCTGTGGCATGGGTATTTTTTAATTTGTCCCACTTTCTTCTATGAATGAAATTTCATAAAAATGGGTGGAGGGGATTATATTAACACAAAGAAACAAATATGGTAAAGATCAGATTTAACAAAGGAAAATACAATATATCATTTTTCAACAAATCAATGGCCATAACTGTCGTTACTAACAAGATCAAGCTGGTTTTTGAAATTGTCCAAGATTTCATTGATATACCATGCTTTGCACAACTAGACATCATACTGAGGCTTCCTGCCAAAATTTCGTAGAAATCCAACAAGCCGTTTTGGAGGAGTAGCACTGACAAGAAATTTAAAGAAAAAATGTCAAAGGGCCATAACTCAGCGAACTGGAACAAAAGCATGACATGCACAACTAGACATCTTACCAATGCTTCCTGCCAAGTTTCGTCGAAATCCAACAAGGCGTTTACGAGGAGTAGCGCAGACAAGAAATTTAAAAATAAAAATGTCAAGGGGCCGTAACTCCATCAAAAATCAACGAACCGGAAAAAAACGCAATAGGCACAACTAGAAATCATAACAATGGTTTCTGCTAACATGGCGTTAACAAAAGTAAAAAAGTAATAAAAAAAATTAAAAAAATAAAAACAATAATAAAAAAAAAATTCAAATGAAACAAATCGAAGCAAAAAATAATTCAAATAAAAATAAAAGTCAAAAAAGAATAACAATTTAAAAAAAAAAATAAAAAAAAAAAAAAAAAATAAATAAATAATAAATAAAAAAATACAAAAAAAAAAAAAATATACATATTCTAATAATAAAAAAAATAATAAGAAATGCGGTAAAATTTGGTAAAGATCAAGAAACCTATAGTATTAATGAGGCAAAATATAGCCATAACTCCGCTGTTACTGGTCCGATCTGGCTGGTTTTCGAACTTATCTGAGCTGTCATTGACATTAACAATCTGGTAAAGATAGAATGAAAACTGAAGGCCCTATCGCCTTAACGAGGCAAAATATAGCACTTTTAACTAAATCAAGGGCCATAACTCTGCTGTTACTTGTCCGATCTGGCTGGTTTTCGAACTTATCTGATTTTTCATTGATATTAACAATCTGTTAAAGTTTGGTAAAGATCAGATGAAAAATGAAGGCCCTACCGTCTTAACGAGGCAAAATATAGCATTTTCAACTTAATCAAGGGCCATAACTCCGCTGTTACTAAGTCCGATCTGGCTGGTTTTAAACTTGTCCGAGCTTTCATTGATATTAACAATCTGGTAAAGATCGGATGAAAAATGAAGGCCCTATCGTCTTGAGGTAAAAGTTAATAGACGACAGACGATGGACAACTCACCATCCCATAAGGCCAAAATGAACACACTGTACCATATTATTTTGCTATTTCATCATAAATAACTAGAAAAAAAAATGGAAATGACAGGTCACAGATGCTGTCTATCTGTGATCCTCCTCCAGTGGAAACTGATCCAATATACAAGCAATTATATGTAACAGGAGAAAAATGGGAAATGTTAACAGAGAACTATATATGTTCGCTTTTATGTTGAGATAAATACAAATATAGAAAAGATAGTTCACAATATGATAGAAGCAATAAAAAGATTATCATATAACTTTCGATTTATGGGATGTTATTTTTAAAATAAGGATTTGGGATGAATAAGGTAAGACAATTTAAAGGTATTTGTTTTGTTATTTGTAATAAAAATCATATAAGTGTTTAAGCTAATTTGAAATCCAAGCAGGTACAAGCAGATCGACTAAATTTTCAAATTCTGTATAAACTGATTTCAGTAAAACTCAGATTATGTCTCTATTTTATTACTTGCAATCACTTAACCCTTAACCCGCTAAGCACGACTATAATAGCCTTTGCGTCTATTGTAAACCCAGATCAGCCTGCTAGCAACTCGCAGGCTCAGATCAGGGTTTACAATGTCCATCTGCTGATCAGTCACTTTCCAAAAACACCTTTGTTACATAAATGGAATGGTCTTAATTCAAAGAAAAAACAGTCCATTGGGTTAAGAGATAACCTGGTGCTAAGATTTTCAATCTGGGATGGTTTATGTGAGTGATGTTTTATGGCGGTGCAGAAGCTTGTTAAAACGTTATGTGATGTCACTGTGATACTTTTTAGATGGTAATTCCGACGTTAGCCAATGGAGTTACTCGTTACATTATAGTTGCATTAGAATATTAATTTTATTAAGTGTTTATTTTAAAGGCACAAATTGTGCATGAATATTTGTTGTTTTCAGTGGAAGATTAAAGACCGCCCCAGTTAAATTACGCATTTCTATTACAAATAATAGGACACTTTAAACCAGAAAACCTTTGTTTAACATGCATTTAACTAATTAGGTTAATAGTTAATTAGCATGGCATTTTTTACCTGAAAGATAAACACTAAACTCTGAATGTATCATATGACATTCCAGGCAAATCATATGGCTTACCTAAATATTTTCCACTTTTGCTGTGTAATTTGGTAATAATTTGCTTATTATTGTAACCACTAAATGCCAGGTGGATTACAGAAAATATAGAATGGTGTTATATTTCACTTCGGTGATGAAAGCTATGTGATAAATCATTGTTCGGAACAAATCAATTTTTTTGTCCGTGGCTGAGTGGTTAACGTCTCTGACTTGAAATCACTTGCCCCTCACCGCTGTAGGTTCGATCCCTCAGGGGCCTAGGAATCTTTATGTGAGGAAGCTATCCAGCTGGCTTGCGGAACGTCGGTGGTTCTACCCAGGTGCCCGCCCGTGCACGAAAATTGCCCGGAGGGGCACCTGGGGTCTTCCTCCACCAATGGAAGCTGGAAAGTCGCCATATGACCTTGGCTGTTGGTGCGACTATAAAATCCAATTCAATTCAATTCAATTCTTCAGTTTTTGCATAAAAGGTTTTAGGGTCGGTCCCTTAAACACAGGGTCGATTGGGCCACCGGAAACACAGGTAACAATGATGATACTGCCGGAGTAATGGATCCTGAGTACCAACAAGTGCCTATAAGTATTAACTCCTACTCTGGGGAATTAGACATTAATACTGATTCTAGGGCTGGGAATTATAGCAATCATTTTGTTGGGGAAAACACTAATAGGGGCATTACCAAAATCTGGGCAAAGTCATATGTTTTCAATGCAATATTTTAGGCCTTTTTGGTAAATTGTTTACATTCCCCAGTCAAAAAGGGTGCCTTAGTGGTCGAGGTGTTAATGACATTGCATTGTGAACCTTCTTTGACTCTCACCGCTGCGGGTTTGAATCCCATCGGGAGCTCAGCTTGTAAGTGAGAAAGTGTTGATTCTTACGGAAGGCAGGAGGTATACAGTACTCAGGTTATACCCAGGAACAATGGGAGGGTCTTCCTCTACCACAAAAACAATCGACCGTCATATATGGCCTAAAATGTGCTAAAAATGATGTAAAACACCATTCAAACAAACAAAAACAAACCTAGTCAAAAAGAGTTGCTCTCCGTTTAAAGACTTAAACCCATGCACAATTGTTTTTATGGAGTTACGCTGTTTATGCATAGAATTCATGCATACAAAATCCCAAAGAGACTGACCTACCTGTGGTTTAAATGATGGTTATTGTTGCAGCTAACCAAATTATTTTTAAAGGGTGCCTTGCAGCAAATCAGAGCGATTCTTTCATTTCCTTGTTTGTAAGCAGGGTCTTCTGCCACGCATGCTTACTAAGGCAACAGTTTATGAATTATTCCATTATTATTAGCTTCAATATTTGTAAAGTGCTTCCTTAATTACCTTCTGCATGCAATAAGTACCCGCTAAGCAGGTTAATCGTGTCAGTTTAAACATAAATTCACCATATTTTGTGGTAGTTTCCGGTGTTTCTGACAGTTTTCATAAGGACCGGTCTTAAATGAAGTTAGAAAATCTTTATCCTTGTAATAAAAATGAAAATAAAACGCGAGTGTTGTATAACAACTCTATATGTATAGTTTCAGGTATTTCTGTTATAAATAAAATATGATCAACACATGCAGGTTAAACCCATTCAAACTATGAACCACTCCTTTCTTTGACATAATAATGAGGGACTCACGTGGAATACGTTCGCAACATCTCGTACACTGCTTCGCAGCATTACTCGAATGTAATACGCAGGTTTCCATATTGGTTACGTCATCGCGCCTTAGATTCCCGTCAAAACAAATTCGCATTCAAAATCAAAGTTATCATGCACATGTTGCAATTTTATTCAGCCAATTGCTCCATTATTAATTTATTTACATGGAAGCAGTGATAACACCTTCATCTGCATTGTAAAAAACAAACACTCAACACAAATTATACATCTACACATGTGGATAGTTGCCATATTGTTTACAGTGCAACAGTGTACTATTTTCTGTGCTGTTTCCTTCCGGCGATAAAAATGTCAAGATTTTGAACATACCAACGTGCCGTCATACACACGAGGCGGCATCCCGAAGAATGACGGGATTGGCCGTGCGTTCAAGATTGTGGTGGAATACTGTTAATTCATGGTTATTGTAAGTGGGCCCTGCAGGAGTAATATGGATATTTTAAGTGGCCCTGTAGGACTAATATAGATGTTGTATAAAGTCGCCCTGCTGGAATAATATGCATATTGTTAGTGGCCCTGTAGAATTAATATGGTCATTGGGCCCTGAATAATGGACAAACGCCATACACTGCGACATTCTGCTCAACAGCTATCTGACAGCATCTTCACTCTCCTCTTTACGTAAACGTGGCATGAAGAAAACCTTATTAAATTTGACAAAATTGCTGGATTCTTGATAAATGATGATGTTATATGACAAAATTAAAACAAAAGTGGCATCTGATCCCGAGTACATATGAGTACCTGTGCATAACGTGCATATGTTAAATTTTGTATTTCATGCTTCACTTAAAATTTTCAAAAGGTATCTGTGACGATTTTCGATCATTGGTAAATTAACAAACTAGACGGGTGTTCCACAGAACACTTGTGGCTTTGTCAGTATAACAAGGTTTCTGGACCCAGATAAACTTGACAAACTGGCCTGACTAAGTTTTTGTGAATAAAAAAATGAGTATTTAACCCATATAATGACCTTCAGTGTGACCTTTGATGAAGAAATATCAAGAAATGAGGAAGTTATAGCCAAAGTTAAGTTTTCATGAAGAAAAAATGAGTATTTAACCTATATAATGACCTTCAGTGTGACCTTGACCTTTATATTTTAGTATGGTCATGATGAGTATATATTTAAAGTTTGATGAAGAAATATCAAGAAATGAGAAAGTTATAGCCAACGTTAAGTTTTCGTGAAGAAAAAATGAGTATTTAACCGATATAATGACCTTCAGTGTGACCTTGATCTTTATATTTTAGTATGGTGATGTAGATGTTGACATGATGAGTATATTGAAATTTGATGAAGAAATATCAAGAAATGAGAATGTTATAGCCAACGTTAAGTTTTCTTGAAGAAAAAATGAGTATTTAACCAATATTATTACCTTCAGTGTGACCTTGACTTTTATGTTTTAGTATGGGTATATCGATGTTGTCATGATGAGTATATATTGAAAGTTTGATGAAAAAATATCAATAAATGAGAACGTTAAGTTTTCGTGAAAGACGGACGGACGGACATCGGATGCCGCACCACGGCATCAGCTCTGCTGATCTTTGATCAATAAAGCTAATAAAAACACAACAATGTCTCTTATTATTGAACACAGTACCTCATGGATTATATTAATCTGGAACATCAGCAAAAAATTCATAATCACGGGCAACCTCCGTGTGCATTATGTTCACCATAATGGAAAGTTCACCATAATGGAAAGTCACATTGGATTTTGTTGTACAAAATAAATGTCTCAGAAACAATTACAGTTTTAGATAGTTTAAAATCACAAAAGACAATAAATTCCTCAATTTCTATACAGTTCTCTCAAATTTATGCTTCTGGGAATATTATCCATGTTTCAGTTCCAGATGTGCAAAGATGGGAAAACAGTTCCGATTGTGGTATTTTTGCTATAGCTTTTCTAACCGAACTGTTACACACAAATTTTGATCCAAATATAAGCAATATTAGATTCAACAAGAACCTTATGAGAAATCACTTAATAGACTGCAAAAATCTTGTTTTTCCTTAAAATTAAAATGCCTAAACTGCCTATTGATGCACCAAAAGTCCAGGCTATAAATCTATATTGTGAATGTAAATTGCCCGATTTTGTTGATAACACGATTAAATGTGGAAACAGAGCCTGTTCTATAAAATGATACCATAAAACGTGCATATTTTGTGTGCAAAGAGTGTTCTTGGTAGATTTGTCTTTTATAAAGATTTAAAAGAACATTACCGGTAAATATCGTGTATGATTTTCACAAGTTGTTGTTCATTGATATACTTAATGCAATAAATATATGGACATGTTTGTGTTTGTTTAAAATATTTGACTTTGCCGAATCAAGCATACTTTTCAAAAAAGATTGAATTAAACTTGTGATTGATTTAAACCGAGACTTATAATTATGTAATATAGTATGCAGTTATGACGTTTTTCACATTATATTGTCCATTTGTGCTTGCAGGTGTTAGTCACTGCTGCCGCCACCTCCACTCATGCATACCCAACTACCCCCGTCATTTCTGAATGTGACGAACCCCGCCATTTAAACTTGTCCTTTTTATGCAGTTACAACAGTACTGCGTTCAACCCTTGTATAATGGTACAAATTCATTAAATAAAAGTGTGGTTCAATTCAATAATTTCCATTATTTCATCATTTCAGACTGAGCCATGTCTTACAATAGCCCTAACAGAGCAGTTGTAAGAGCTGAAGATGGGGTCCAGTAACAAACTGCAAGGGTACAGCCCCTTACCACAGCCCCCAGTTCTCCTGGTGCACACGACGCCCCACTTCGCTGACAACATGTCGGCAGTGTCGGAAATTAACGAGATGGAAGATGGCTCATTCGTCTCTAAAGATGAAGGGTAGGTATTAAACTGCTATTACTTTCTATTAAATCATCTAGCCAACAACTATAGGCCTATTTCTCTCACATGCATATCATGTAAAATTCTTGAACATGTAGTGGTCAGCAGTGTATTAGAACACCTCGACATGTACAACATCATTGTTGATAACCAGCATGGCTTCTGAGCTAGAAGATCCTGTGACACACCTTGTAATCTTTGTCCATGACCTGGCATCAACACTAGGACCTGGGAAACAAACTGACATAGCCATTATGGATTTCTCCAAGGCTTTTGACAAAGTAGATCATTAGCAGACTTCTACTAAAGCTTTCTTTCTATGATATTTGCTCCAATACTAACAGATGGATTGAGTCATTTCTGACTACAACAAGTGGTGGTCGATGGTACCTCTTCCCACCAAGCCCCTGTGGAATCCGGTGTACCACAAGGCTCAGTCCTTCGGCCCCTACTTTTCCTACTCTTCATAAATGACTAAAGTTCAATGTCCGACTCTTCGCAGATGACTGCCTAGTCTACAAAACTATCAACACTGCCACTGATTCCAACCAACAGCAGGCCGAGCTTGGTAACCTAGGAGTCTGGGAGAAGAAATGGAAGATGTCCTTTAATATTGACAAATGCCCAGTAACCCGCTCCAAGAGGACAAGGAAACATATATACACCTTGCATGGCCAAGCACTTGGTAACGTCAACCCAGCAACTTACCTGGGTGTTGACATCAGCTCAGACATGTTGTGGTATCCATACATCAATAAAGTGACCAATAAAGCCAGCCAAACCCTTGGTTTTCTGAGAAGAAACCTACATTCAGCCAGACACCCATCCAAAGAAGCAGCATACAAGTCCCTGGTTAGACCGGTCCTAGAATATGCCTGGCCAGCTTTGGACCGGACCACCACAAGGACATAAACAAACTTGAAGCAGTCCAGAAGCGAGCGGCACGTTTCGTCTGCAATGTGTATGCTAAGACACTATGCTGGGCACTATGCCCAGCCTCATGCCAAATCTGGGATGGAACATGCTGGAACAGAGGAGAGAGGATATACGACTGTCACTCTTCTTCAAAATAGTACACAACCATGTTGCCATTGATCCAGCTCAATACATGATACCCATAACCAGACCATCCAGGCACTGCCACCATCTGGCCTATCAGCGATCTAGTACACCTGCTGACTAGTATAAGTCAGCACTTGCTGCATGGCACAAACTACCATAAATAATATATGATGTTTTTATCTTTTAATTGCACTGCACTAATCTCTTTTCACATTATTGTGTATTGAGTATTGGACTCATTGAAGCATACACTAGGTCACTGCTTTTCACTTCAAGTTGTCAGCCATCTCCTGGTGGATTGAGTAGCTTGGAAGGCAAGCAAACTTTTATCTGTTTCAACCCCCTATCATGTTCAGTTATGAGCATACACCATTATAATAAAAGAAGCATCCGATTTACTAAATAAACTCTTATATCATGTATATGGCATTCTGGATAAAACCTACCAACAGACTCGGAAAACAGAATGTTCCGAAAATGCTCAGCTATGGTAAACCCTCAGTTTGCGAAGACAGAGGTTGCTGGTATAAAATATCATTTCATCTCCTTTGATAGTAATATTACTCCTATTCTGGGGAATTACTTCCCTCACACCCCTCCCCCTCCCACCCCTACCACAAAGTGGAAAGAAACATTGACAGAGTGCATTATGGTTCAACATGCCATGCATTTGTATCAGCATCCTTTTTTTTGTAACTCACAAACTGTAACTCAGTAGCTTTCCTGAGAGTTATTTCTGACTGTAGTTATCTCCCTTGCACTGGTGGTGTTGTGAAGGAGTACCTGAAAATATAATGTAAGTAGAAAAAACTAGAACCATCACTGAGAACTACCACTGAAGGTGATGAATACACATTATTATATAAATAATAAGTAAAACAAGATCAAAAAGTCTGTAAAAAACAGGAAATGCAGAATAGAAAACCTTGGGTGTAAAGACGGCATCATATCATCACATAGAACTCGGGGTATGCCAAGCGTAATAACAATCCATGAAAACTTTTGAAGTGAAAGCCACATGAAGTTCATTATATTATATATACATGTAATATTAGAGTTGAAAGTTCAAGTCAAGCAAATTAAGGTACATATAATTCTGCAATAAATTAAGCAACCAACAATGTGTGATGTAGAAGGATGTATTAAATGACGGGCTGACTCAATCGAAGGCACTACCGTAAATAATATATGATATTTTTATCTTTTAATTGCACTCTTTTCGCATAGTATTGGACACATTGAAGCATACATTGTTATGTGTATATGAAGTTTTAAAACATTTCCATTGAAAACTGTTGCGAAATATGCATTTAGCCGCGTGTGTAATTCTGCAAAAATGGCATATCCACAAGAGGTGAGGCAAGCTTCCAAAACACATTTGGAAGCCAGCATCATATCTTGTGGATGTGCCTTACTCCAGGATCATGGAAGCCAGCATCATATCTTGTGGATGTGCCTTACTCCAGGATCATGGAAGCCAGCATCATATCTTGTGGATGTGCCATACTCCAGGATCATGGAAGCCAGCATCATATCTTGTGGATGTGCCTTACTCCAGGATCATGGAAGCCAGCATCATATCTTGTGGATGTGCCTTACTCCAGGATCATGGAAGCCAGCATCATATCTTGTGGATGTGCCTTACTCCAGGATCATGGAAGCCAGCATCATATCTTGTGGATGTGCCTTACTCCAGGATCATGGAAGCCAGCATCATATCTTGTGGATGTGCCTTACTCCAGGATCATGGAAGCCAGCATCATATCTTGTGGATGTGCCTTACTCCAGGATCATGGAAGCCAGCATCATATCTTGTGGATGTGCCTTACTCCAGGATCATGGAAGCCAGCATCATATCTTGTGGATGTGCCTTACTCCAGGATCATGGAAGCCAGCATCATATCTTGTGGATGTGCCTTACTCCAGGATCATGGAAGCCAGCATCATATCTTGTGGATATGCCTTACTCCAGGATCATGGAAGCCAGCATCATATCTTGTGGATATGCCTTACTCCAGGATCATGGAAGCCAGCATCATATCTTGTGGATGTGCCTTACTCCAGGATCATGGAAGCCAGCATCATATCTTGTGGATGTGCCTTACTCCAGGATCATGGAAGCCAGCATCATATCTTGTGGATGTGCCTTACTCCAGGATCATGGAAGCCAGCATCATATCTTGTGGATGTGCCTTACTCCAGGATCATGGAAGCCAGCATCATATCTTGTGGATGTGCCTTACTCCAGGATCATGGAAGCCAGCATCATATCTTGTGGATATGCCTTACTCCAGGATCATGGAAGCCAGCATCATATCTTGTGGATATGCCTTACTCCAGGATCATGGAAGCCAGCATCATATCTTGTGGATGTGCCTTACTCCAGGATCATGGAAGCCAGCATCATATCTTGTGGATATGCCTTACTCCAGGATCATGGAAGCCAGCATCATATCTTGTGGATATGCCTTACTCCAGGATCACACTCAAGTCTAAAGTAGTGTTGTGTTGGGAATCGGAATCAATCGATTAATCGGTCTTCTTAGACAACCGATTATCGATTTTAATCGCGATTAATTAATCATAGGAGATTTGTCTAATTACCTAAATAACTATTTATAGTTTAAGGATATATGGCAAAAATGGGGTGCAGGACGTTTCGAACCATGGACGTTTCATACCCTGGATGTTTCGTACCCAGTTTTGGGTATGAAACGTCCAATGCCAAAATTGGATATGAAATGTTCTAGGTACGAAACGTCAACAGTTCATAAAAAGAAACCAGTTTAGGGTCTAAGGACCTTTTATGTACATTTAATCCTGTATAAACATTTAACTACTCATAATTAAATGCTATGAGACTTAGCCAGATATTTGATAGACACCATAAAGAGGCAATGATCGCCAAAGCAAAGGAGACAACATATTTAACCAAAAAGTATTCAGACCAGTTTCTAAACCATCATACCTTTTTTCGTCAATATTTGTCATTATACACTAATGGTCATAATATCTGTTTTCTATACACTAATGGTCATAATATCTGTTTTATATATACTACTGGTCATAATATCTGTTTTATATACACTAATGGTCATAATATCTGTTTTATATATACTACTGGTCATAATGAGCTAAGTACGATATTGCACACATTGATATTGCACCGGAACTTTTTCTCGTGCTTGCTAAGAGCCGCGAAATAGAAATAAGGAACTACTTTCAAATAAAATAACGGAATCATTCCTATAGTGTCAACAAAAACATACGTGTTTTTTTTTTAACCTTTTAGGGCAGAAATTGATAAAATAATTGAAATGGTCACTCACCCACTGTTTTTAACGTTATCGAATGGTAAACAAACTTAAGAAAATCGCTGATGTTGTTAATGACATCATCCGACGTTGACGTCGTTTTCGCGCAAAATAATCATCCACACAAAATGAAAGTGAATGAAAATATAGGAATTCCATCAAAAGCTATACAAATAACACAAATACAATGAAAAGTAATTGTCATACAATTAACATTGATCGAAAACAATATGAAAGTATACTATAAGAAGGTTTTTAAATTTGTATGGCTAAATATTACTTGGAACTCGTTGTTTTGGCGCAAGCTCGTCGTCCTTTGCCAAAACAACGAGTTCCAAGTAATATTTAGCCATACAAATTCAATAACCTATAATATACACTAATGGTCATAATATATGTTTTATATATACTATTGGTCATAATATCTGTTTGATATATACTATTGGTCATAATATCTGTTTAAAATACACTAATGGTCATATTATCTGTTTTATAGACACTAAGGGTCATAATACCTGTTTTATATACACTAATGGTCATAATATCTGTTGGTCATAATATCTGTTTTATATACTAATGGTCATAATATCTGTTTTATATACACTAATGGTCATAATATCTGTTTTATATATACTATTGGTCATAATATCTGTTTTATATATACTTTTGGTCATAATATCTGTTTTATATATACTATTGGTCATAATATCTGTTTTATATACTAATGGTCATAATATCTGTTTTATATACACTATTGGTCATAATATCTGTTTTATATACACTATTGGTCATAATATCTGTTTTATATACACTATTGGTCATAATATCTGTTTTATATACACTAATGGTCATAATATCTGTTTTATATACACTATTGGTCATAATATCTGTTTTATATATACTATTGGTCATAATATCTGTTTTATATACTAATGGTCATAATATCTGTTTTATATACACTAATGGTCATAATATCTGTTTTATATATACTATTGGTCATAATATCTGTTTTATATATACTATTGGTCATAATATCTGTTTTATATACACTAATGGTCATAATATCTGTTTTATATACACTAATGGTCATAATATCTGTTTTATATATACTATTGGTCATAATATCTGTTTTATATATACTTTTGGTCATTATATCTGTTTAAAATACACTAATGGTCATAATATCTGTTTTATATCCACGAATGGTCATAATATCTGTTTTATATATACTATTGGTCATAATATCTGTTTTATATATACTTTTGGTCATTATATCTGTTTAAAATACACTAATGGTCATAATATCTGTTTTATATCCACGAATGGTCATAATAACTGTTTTATATAAACTATTAGTCATAATATCTGTTTAAAATACACTTATGGTCATAATATCTGTTTTATATACGCTAATGGTCATAATATCTGTTTTATATACACTAATGGTCATAATATCTGTTTTATATACACTATTAGTCATAATATCTGTTTAAAATACACTTATGGTCATAATATCTGTTTTATATACACTAATGGTCATAATATCTGTTTTATTTATACTATTGGTCATAATATCTGTTTAAAATACACTAATGGTCATAATATCTGTTTTATATATACTATTGGTCATAATATCTGTTTTATATATATTATTGGTCATAATATCTGTTTTATATACACTAATGGTCATAATATCTGTTTTATATATACTATTGGTCATAATATCTGTTTAAAATACACTAATGGTCGTAATATCTGTTTTATATATATTATTGGTCATAATATCTGTTTAAAATACACTAATGGTCATAATATCTGTTTTATATATACTATTAGTCATAATATTTGTTTAAAATACACTAATGGTCATAATATCTGTTTTATATATATTATTGGTCATAATATCTGTTTAAAATACACTAATGGTCATAATACCTGTTTTATATATACTATTAGTCATAATATCTGTTTAAAATACACTAATGGTCATAATATCTGTTTTATATATATTATTGGTCATAATATCTGTTTAAAATACACTAATGGTCATAATACCTGTTTTATATATACTATTAGTCATAATATCTGTTTAAAATACACTAATGGTCATAATATCTGTTTTATATCTACTAATGGTCATAATATCTGTTTTATATATACTATTAGTCATAATATCTGTTTAAAATACATTAATGGTCATAATATCTGTTTTATATAATTTTATATTATTGGTCATAATATCTGTTTAAAATACACTAATGGTCATAATATCTGTTTTATATATACTATTAGTCATAATATCTGTTTAAAATACACTAATGGTCATAATATCTGTTTTATATATATTATTGGTCATAATATCTGTTTAAAATACACTAATGGTCATAATATCTGTTTTATATATACTATTAGTCATAATATCTGTTTAAAATACACTAATGGTCATAATATCTGTTTTATATCTACTAATGGTCATAATATCTGTTTTATATATACTATTGGTCATAATATCTATTTTATATCTACTAATGGTCATAATATCTGTTTTATATATACTGTTGGTCATAATATATGTTTTATTTCTACTAATGATCATAATATCTGTTTTATATACACTACTGGTCATAATATCTGTTTTATATACACTAATGGTCATAATGTCTGTTTTATATATACTACTGGTCATAATATCTGTTTTATATACACTACTGGTCATAATATCTGTTTTATATACACTAATGGTCATAAGATCTGTTTTATATATACTATTGGTCATAATATCTGTTTTTATACACTACTGGTCATAAATTATCTGTTTTATATACACTACTGGTCAATATACTAATGGTCATAATATCTGTTTTATATACACTAATGGTCATAATATCTGATATACACTAATTAACACAGCTTATTGTCCCTATACAGTTCTTTTGTTCTTGTCCAAAAGAAAAAAAAATCTGTTTTATGTATACCATTAGTCATAATATCTGTTTAAAATACACTAATGGTCATAATGTCTGTTTATATATACTACTGGTCATAATATCTGTTTTATATCTACTAATGGTCATAAGATCTGTTTTATATATACTATTGGTCATAATATCTGTTTTTATACACTATTGGTCACAAATTATCGGTTTTATATACACTACTGGTCAATATACCAATGGTCATAATATCTGTTTTATATACACTAATGGTCATAATATCTGTTTAATATTCACTAATGGTCATCATATCTGATATACACTAATTAACACAGCTTATTGTCCCTTATACAGTTCTTTTGTTTTTTGTCCAAAAGAAAAAATCTGAGGTTGTTTTTTTTTAATACAAAATAGTCGGTGGTTCTACCCAGGGGCTTGCCCGTGCAAGAAAATCGCACGGAGGGGTACCTGGGGTCTTCCTCCACCAGTGGAAGCTGGAAAGTCGCCATATGACCTTAGCTGTTGGTGCGACTATAAAATCCAATTCAATTCAATTAATACAAAATACTTCATTGTTTTGATTTTTCTAAATAACAACAATGATATTTTAATACAGCATTTTGAAAAGTAATGAACATGTTTCGAGTCACGTCTTGTGTGTTGGGGACAGTATCTTTTCTTGCCCGTTTTACAGTATACATCTTACAAATACAAATTTTCCTTTGTTATTTTGGTTTATTAGTTTAAACTCAAAATTATCCACACTTCTGATTGCTTCTGTTTCCCTAGAAATGGGACAGGTGTTACTAGAAATGGGACAGGTGTTACTAGAAATGGGACAGGTGTAAAGTTTAAACTAAAGGTGTTCCTCATTTTCAGCTTCCAACATGTTGATCATTTTAGAAAAAGTCCCATATCAAGATATAGTGGCTACAAATTTGATTTTTAAAAATCTATTTTAAGTGTGGCAGCCAACTTGAATTTCCGGCTGACCTGAAATTTTGTTAGGATCAACTAGACATCAAGAGCAACAATCCTGTGAAGTTTCATGAAAACACATCAGTCACTACAAGTTTTTACTATATATACAAATCCATGTAAACAAAGATGGCCGACAGCCATGTTTAACGTCGAATCAAAACAATTTTTGACAAGGAACAACCACATGTCATGCAGGTCATTTTAGAAAATGTCCCATATCAATATCACTTATAGCTTTCCAGAAGTTGTCGCTACAAACTTGCTTTTTTTTAAAATCTATTTTTAGGTTTGGTGGCCATCTTGAATTTTGCATCAATGTGAGTTTTTGCTAGGATCAACTAGACATCATGGGCAACATTCCTGTTAAGTTTCATGAAAATCCATCCAGTAGTTTCAGAGGAGTAGTTGCTACAAAAAAAAAAATACGGACAGGCTGACGACGGACGCCGCACCACAGCATAAGCTCTGCTGATCTTTGATCAGTAGAGCTAAACATGATATTGAGATTAAACAAATGGAGGTACTTATCTTTTTAATGGAAATATAGCTCAAAATTGCTGTGTGTTCCCTCAAATCATCAAATTAATGTATTTCATACAGGGAATTACACCCTCAAATGAATGGTTTAATCAGGATAACATAAGTATGTTGCCGTGAGTTAACATCAGGGCTTGGGAAAATTAAGGTTTTATCAGTGAAATGATGGAAGCCTATCATGGATCGATTCCCATTTTCAAAATTGTGAAAACTATCTGTCCAGAAAATGTTTAACACGCAGCATACAACTGTAGCAAAACTGACATCCCGGGGAATTGAACATACTGACAGCAAGTTTCTCTTGTGTTGTTGTTTATTCCAACTGCAAGTTTACTTGATTGTGAACACTGTGTAATTATGAACTATCCTATTTCCCCTAATAGTAGCCCCACTCCCCACCCCCAATAACATTTGATTTAAAAATAAATTATGCTTTTTCTTCTTCTAGTTTCCTTATGTTATATTTTTGCCTGAGTGTACAATTATAAAACAATGAATTTTTTTTTTTTGATTTCTTTTTATTATTAACCAAACATCAAACAAATAATTGATTTGGCAGTATTATCTCTACATTGCCAAGGTCATTCTAGAGACATTGTAAATCTCAATAACTATAACATGGTGTCCAGAGATGTATCTACCTTCGCATTAACTAATCATTATTGAGTATCGTTTATTAGCCTTGTTGGATTAGTCTACCGTTTACTACGTATTGCTTGTAACGCAGGGGAGATAATTCCATTAACTTACTGCTCAAATAGCACTAACTAGTTACTTCCCTTATATTGTTTGACAATGTCTGTCAAAAGAAACGCTCTATTCGACGGTGATCTGGTTGTGAGAGAGTGGGGATTGGTCACCAGCTTCTGTTATGATAGAATATAGTATAATAAAAGAAGGATAGAGAGAAGAGACAGTGTTATAGTAACTGGCAACCAGTGAAATGTTGAGCATGTGGTCTCGTTAATTGAATTGATTTAAGGCGCACCAACACATGAAAGGTTATATGGCGCCTAACAGGAATGAATATGCCAGGCTCATCCTCCATGTACATCAAGATAAAATATAAAGAAGGGGCCTAGAACCTTCTCATCCTGAACTGCAGAGTTGCTGCAAACTCCATTTATGCTGGAGCCACGTTTATTGTTTTTCTGCCACTGCTCTAGTGATATGAGCGAGATGGCACCTGAGACAATGCAGGGGTCATGATGAAGATTTTTAATGAACATGAACAAAAAGAATGATAAAATGAACATGCATTTGTGGGGGTTCTACCCCTCTGCCTTCCCCTCCATCGGGATCTGCATAGGCCCTATTCTTTGCCCCGTAACCAAATGGGGTCCCCGGAACATTGTGTTTTAAACCTTCTCGCCTTTCACTGCTGCAGGTTCAAATCCCACTGGGAGTACTGGAAGTTTTACTTGTAAGTGCGGAAGTGTCAATTCTTATGGATTGTGGAAGGTGTACAGTACTACTGGTCCTACCCGGGAAAAGTGGGTGGTCTGCCTCCACCACAAAAAAAATTATATATAACTTTACATGTGTTGTAATGACATAAAACACCATACAAACGATCATTAGTCACAAACAGGAACTTGGTATATAAAAACTCGGCAATGCTGCCAACAATCACAAACATGCAAATAATTGTTTCAGTGTTTTGAACACAATACGTGCAAATTGTGATGTTAAAGGGACACACGGCAATCTTGAATTTGTTTTAAAAATCACAGCTTCCCTTTATTTTTCAACATTACTGGCATAATTGTTTGCAATCATCAATATTAATTTCGAACAGTTCCAAGCAAACTGTGTTTTTTACATATTACTAACTTTTGATAATATTGGTAGACTATTGAAGATTTTAATTATATGCAAGCAGTTTTGAGGTTAAAATTAGCCAGGAATAATGCTTGAATAAAACTCAAGATTGCTGTGTGTCTCTTTAACATTAGAGTATGTTCACGCGAAAATGAGAACAATGACAATGTACTTTATTTGCCATTTTCAACAAAAAGAAATCAAACTAATAAACAATTATCAAATGTTGCACACTTAAAGCTACAGAATCTGCATTTAAATCGCTTTCTTCTTCGTAGGCATGTTTTTATTTACATCTTTGTGTTTTACTTATATTGCCTATTAATGCTGCCTTGTTGGTTAGAGAATAGTTCATTGCTGGGATTTTTTTATTTACACTGTCGCGTTTTATTGGGTTGACAGTAGGGTAAGTGTGAGGTTTGGTGCACCCTAGAACCTGGTTTAAACCCCCAGCATCCCTTTTTGCCACGGACCAAAACAGTAAGTGTCTCTTTAATCCAAAACACAGCAAGTGTCTCTTTAAGTCTAAATTAATTTCCAATATTTCCAGATTAGTCCAAATATCTAATTTCACTGTTATTATGAATGAGCACAATAATAAATAAATCCTCACACAAAAGCATCCAAATCTAAATCAACTTTAATAAAGAATACTGAAACTGATCTAAATAGAACACACAGAGTTTGTATACTGTCACAGACAGTTCCTGAAGGCTTTCCCACTAAAACCACCCAATAAGAATAGTCCAAATTTCATCATAATTAAATTTGCATAAAATATTCCAATGAAAACAGTCCACATCATCATAAATGAATTTGCATACATAATTTGCATATACATTGTAAACATGTTTACCTCTATCCTATTTTTAACTTTCTTCAATGCCAAATCAATAATAAACACGCAACAATGCATGTACACATATAGATATACAAGTAATAACGTTTCTAATCAGTTGTTTCTATCAACGGCTGGGTACATCTGGGGGATTCAAATTGGAAGATAATATTATAAACAAATACTGGTGACAAAGTCTCTATCATCTCCGTTAAGGTTAACAATAAGCATATTCTGACTTTAAAAGGGCTTATTATGAAAACTTGAAACAAGCTGAAATAATATCAAAATGCCATAAAAATTAAAGGAGATATATGACCTACTGAAAATTTGCAAAGAAACATAAATGGAGGCGGCCATCTTCGTTGGAATGATGACATCCTCGCGCCTTTTTGCCATATACGGCATATTGACAAAGTATCTTTTAAAGCAAAGAAAATCACTGCAAATGAAAAATAAGCATACAATTTATATTTGTATATTTATTTTTAGTCAATTTGCAGTGATTGTCTTTACTTTAAAATATATTTTGTCAATATACCTATATGGTAAAACGACGCGATGTCATCGCTCCAAGACGGTTGCCTCCAATTATGTTTCTTAATTATAAATTTGAATATCTACTCAATTCATTACCATAGCAGATTTGTAAAAAAAATGTACCATTTTAAGGCATTGACTTTTATAGTGAGACTAAAGGGCTGGACTGGGTGAAAAATTTGCAGGTGTATATAATATAGTAATAAATGTAATATACAGGAAAATTATTGTAGAATTGTATATCAATGTTTACTGTTTAATTACCTGGCCATGTGATATTTATCAATCTGATTACTTCATATAATTACTACGGTTACTATCAGATGATCTTGTTATTTCATGGGGAGGGATGTATTTGGCTCAAGTTTCAATGTGACCCAGGGGCGGAGTCAGATTCGACCCCAGTGTCACCTTTGAACCAACTTGGTAGAGGACCATAAGCTGAGTGTAAATACAAAATATTAAACTGTTGGCTCTGTAGTTTCAGAGAAAAATATTTTTTAAGTTTTTCCCTATATAAGTCTATGTAAAACATGTGACCCATGGGGTGGGGCCAAATTTGACCCCAGGGTCACCATTCAAACAAACTTGGTAGAGGACCAAATACAAAATATTAAACCTTTGACTCTTGTAGTTTCAGAGAAGATTTTTTTAATTTTTTCCCTATATATAAGTCTATGTAAAACTGTGACCCCTGTGGCGGAGCCAAATTTGACCCCAGAGTCACCATTTGAACAAAATTGGTAGAGGATCCATAAGCTGATAATAAACAAAATATATTAAACCTTTATCTCTTGTAGTTTCAGAGAAAAATATTTTTAAAGTTCTTCCCTATAACTCTATGTAAAACTGATCCAACATGGGCCTCTAACAGGGGCGTACCTGGGCATACGCACTCAGACGCACGTGCGTACAGGCTAATAAAGAAGCAAACAAATAAAAAAGGCTAAAAATGCAATAAAAACTGAAGGTATAGCGGGGTTAGGCACATTTGTGAATCCAAAACTCTAAATTAGCCCCAGGATCGCCCCTGCCTAACCTCCCAATTAAAGAAATATTCATCCCATGAACCAAGGTTTCTTATGACAAAAAAAAAAAAAAAAATTGAAAAATATAAAAATAAATAAATAATAATAAAAAAAAAATTGAAAAATTGAACCCATCAACCAACGTTTCTTATGACATTTTTTTTACAAAAAAAACAACAACAAAAAACGAAACAAAAACTGCCTCCAGTGAGATTTGAACGCACAACCTGAATAATTCAAGCGGACATTTATCAATTTAAGGGCAATAACTCCGGCGTTACTAGAACAATTCCAAAATTCCCACTATCGGGATAAACATTATAATCAACTTTAATGAAAATCAAACAAGCGGACAGAATTAAGCATTTTTTATCAATTAAAAGGAAAAACAAAAACTCCAGCGTTACCGAGGGGATTCTGAAATAAATTTGCCGCATCACATCCCACTATTGGGATAAACATTATAATCATGTTTAATGAAAACTTCAAAGGAAGACATTCAATACCCCGAAAAGAATATGAACTTGAAGAGGGCGGGGAGGGGAAGTGAAGTGTTATTGAATAAGAAGAAAACAGAAACAATACAGAAATAATACATATTTTCATTGGGGGAGTCTAAGGTGGAGAGTCTATGAGTTGGGGGTTGGGGAGGGGTTGGAAGAGATCAGGATGCAGACATTATAACTGAAGAGAAACCAAAACGAATATAACAAAATATGTGTCTATTCACCTGGGATGATGATGGTGATGGTGTAGGAGTGGGGAAAGTGTGGGTTTTTTTTGGGCTAATGGAATTTACAGGCTTGCAGTGAGTTTCATTGAAATATTATATGAAGCTGCTTCAAAAACTTTAACTGAAACTCTTAAGTTGAAAAAAATTATCATCTGGCTAAAATGAAATAAAAGTTATGAAACATTTTTGTCTGTGTCCTTGATGACTCTGATGACATTTGTCAAGCTCCTTTGGCAGAGATACCAGTATAATTGGCTAGTGAGTAATGAAATAAATGGACTTGCCAACAAATAGAAGAAATAATAAGTAGAATAGGGGATACACCTTTTCTAAAATACAATGCAGAAAATATTTATCCAGAAAAAGGGCCATAATTTTCCTAAAATGCAATACTGAGTTATGGAATATATGTCTACCAGCATCCATGCTTTACTGAAGTTGTATTAATATTTAACAATCACCTATTGAAATACCAGGACTCACCTGCTGGCCAGGGTGAAATTATTGATGCCTTTAATAATACTTCTCGGTGACATGCTCAATATTGATTATCCGTTATTTGCTCATATGGTTACTAACATTTATCCACCAGAGCTCACGTTGAATAAAGCCAACAGTTCGGATACAGTAGCAGCATTTCTCGATCTTCATCTCTAGATTTCAAATGATTGTGTTCATACTAAAATCTATGAAAATAGAGACGATTTCAATTTTAACATCGTTAACTATCCACACCTGGATGAAGATGTACCTCATGCTACCTCATATAGGGTGTATATCTCCCAGCTCATTCGATTTGCTAGAGGACTTCAATGATCGAAATCAAGTTATTACAAGTATACTTCTTCAGCAGGGTTTTCGTTATCACAAACTACGTAGATCTTTCTCTAAATTCTACTGCCGCAACGAGGGCCTGCTCTAAAAAGTACAACACCAACCTTAAAACACTTCTGCGACTAGGCATATCACAACCCTAATTTTATGAAGATGTGGTCTATAAACTTCGAAAGTTAAAGGGGACGGGTTTCCCGACTGCTTTACAAATTTAATCAGGAAGTTTGTCAGAAAAGGGTATCACCCTTTGGTTTTACAGTGCACTGCATGTTTAGTGATTGACCCCTCTACAGTCAGTCATTACGCTTCACTTTTCACGTGTGCGATGTCTGGACTACCACTACCTCTGGGGACTCTATGATTGTACCTAATGAAACCCCAACTAAGGGAGGTGTGTGCATGAGCTTTCGTCCCTCGGGTTTTCTGGTCGTACCCTAGATTGGTTTTCTCTTTAGCTGCAACTGTTGTGGTTGTTCAGTACGATTCTGGATACATCCCGAGATGTTTATTATTTTGTATGTGTTTCTTTAGTTAGTTTCTCTGGAAGTGGACTTTATTGTTAGAGAATTCCTTTTGATGGGATGTAGTTTTGTTTACACTGTCTTGTCTATTTGGACGCTGAAGACAGGATAATAGCAAGGATTGTGCGCATATAAAATCGATTCAAGCTTGCCTACTGACCGATCCAAGTCGGTAACCCTGTCTTCATCTGCCTTTCTGTTGTTTTTTGTCTCTTTCATTGTATTGTCAAGTCCTTGTTTGCAGTACAGTGTGGACCTATGATGCCATTGCGTTCGGACGCTGTAGTATCTATAGGACCCTGTGTCTCATTTTTGCCTAAACACTTTAACCAAAATTTTTAAGTCGAAAAAGGAACAGAACTTTGCTTAAATGCAATACAGAGTTAATATGGAGCATGTGTCTGCTAGTGTCCTTCATATTCCAAGCTTTACTGAAGTTTAGTTGATGTTCGTCACTTTCAGTTGTTAAAATACATGGACTTGCCAAAAAAGAACTTAAACCAGAAATTCAAGATAAGAAAAGGGCTAAGTTTTTGCTTAAAGGCAATACAGAGTTATGGAACATGTGTCTACCAGTGTCGTTGATGGTACTAATGACATATTTAAGTTTCACTGATCAGTGGTTGCTGAAATATTTGGAGTAGGAAAACAACTGAAAACCAACGTTGATCTACATTTAGCTGTTCTAATTCTACAAATAGTAAAACTTTAAAAAAAGCAAATTCTGGCCGTCTTGTTGACGGAAAAAAAGAATCTGGCCAGTGTACTAGGCGAAATAAAAATCCTCGCTTTAAAGAAATTATATTTTTTTGTTCCGACTGAAAGGAAAATCCCTGTTCCAAGATGATTGAAAAACATGTACACAACTCTTTTTTGTGTGTGTGTGTGTAATTATTATAAATTAAATGGTTACGTAGATTTCAAAGTGAATTTAGAAAAACATCTGTGTTCCATTTGTTTTAACGGCTGTAGTTGAGTTCTCAACATGGCTTTGGCCATCCAGACACAGAGACTGAGAGAGAGGTGTCGTTAAAGGTTTCAATTACATCAGCCTGAGTATGGTGAAAGACTCAACATGAAATCTCTTTCATAGCAATACATAAACAAATATGCAGCAAGAGGTGCAGGTGCAAAGTTCGTACCTGTAGGGATACCAATAATTTGTCTATAAATCACGGGTACTAAACATTGATGCTAGCTCTTTTTGGAGATATATGGAAAGGAGAGTCAATGACACTTCCGAGGAAGGGACAAAGACAAAAAAACACAACAGAGGGTGAGTTCATCTCGTTATTTTTCATTATATCATAAATCCAATGATTTATTTCAAAAATCGGGGAATGCTATTCCAATTATATGTGTTCAAACCATGTTCATGTTGCAAAAATATTGCCAATTATTGTTTAATTTTGCCCCTAGGTCTATTATAACAGTGGGAAGTCGGAGTGTTTTCTTCGACAGGTCACCCTTTTTGGTCCATATTTGTATTTATTCATGAAAGTCAGATGTGTGTATACGTGGAGATGAATAGCCCATCATGTAATCAATACACAGTATTATAAACTTATTATCAGAAACAGTGTATATCGAATTTATGGTCAGTTTTGGGTATGAGCTAGTCAATTGTCGGGAGCTAGGGTCAATGACACGGAGCTAGCGTCAATGCTAGGTGCAAAAACATTAATTGCCACGGTAACATGCACGATCTTATCCGATCTTATCCGACTAACCTCCGAGACACTTAGGCACTTGAGCCGCAAATATTATATAAAAAAAAAGTATACTTGTACTATCGGTCTATCCTCTGAGCACGTTAAAGAACCATAGGAATCTATTCGATAATAAGAGTAGGGCAGGTTCCCGGATTCCTATGTATTCTTCCCCTCTCTCTGGGGCGATTCTATATAACCTATACTGTGTTGATGAGCCGTTAAACAACATTCAATTCAATTCAAACTCAAAGTAGTGATTCGATTGGACGATATTGTAATGGTAAAAACATACGTAATCATGCACCAATAGGATATATTCGAATTAAGTCTGCAGTTGTGAAAAAATATACTAATTTTTGTTCATTTGTAGAGTTATTAAAATATAAATTAGCTCTAATATCATTATATAAAGGACAAGTTATAACATATAATTCATCTTCCACAGGAACATTATGAAATGGACAAACTCTTTCACTGTATGAAGTCTTCTTATCTTCCAGTCTCTAGTCTCATTTGTCCCACTCCACAGCGGAATCTAAAATAAGCTGACCTATGATTTGTTTGATAGTATTAGTTTATAATATGTTTCTGTTTCAAATGTATTTTAAAATCACTTATAAGTACTTAACATATTGCCACCAATATTACTACGACCACGTTCTGAGTTAATTTTATATTCCAATTTATTATAAACTGATTTAACGATGCACTTTAAACATCATCTAACAATTTGCATTTAACAATAGGGTTAATTACACTTGGAACTTCAGGCGCGTAACGTGCCATACTCATTTACTCACGTGAGTAAACTTTTTAAACGAAGGCTCAACAAATAAAAACTCGAAAAACGCAATAAAAATCATTATACCATAATTTTCAGTTCTAAGGTGAATGAAATGTTACGGAATAATGGTATTTTCGACAGGATTTAAATCTTTCATCCTGACGCTAACATGTACGAGCATTTATTTTGTAAAAAATTCCGGCCCCCCACTAGCGGGGTAGGTGCCCTCCCGCACCTACCCCCGTGAGTAATTGAGATTTTGGTCACGCTACGCTCCTGAACGTTACTAAACTCACTTTTAGAAATATTTTAAACTCTATAATTTCATGTTTTCATCTCGAACCTTTGGTTTTAAAACAATACAAGAATATTGTTTATTGAAACGTATATTTAATTTAAGCATTTGACTCAATCGTATCCAATAATTTGATACTACCATTATTTGTCTAACACAAACCGGTTGCCATGCCAAGTCCACTGCCATTGCAGCTGATGTGTTTATTGTGGTACCCAAAGCAGTCCCGTATTGCCCTATTTTTAACGGCTTCAATACAAGAGTAAGTTTGAGTACACCATACTGTTGCACAATAAGCTATAACTGACCAAACCAGTGAAACAATTAGTTTTGTAAAAACTTTATGACATACCAGCGACTGCTTTATACTTTGAAATGAACAATCCTAATGTGCGACTGGCTGGCTGTACAACAAATCCAACTGTTAATTTATAATTGAGATATACGTCTGAAACAACACCTACTTATTTTTTTATATAAATATATCAGAACCGCTACACTTAAATTCAAAATTCTTCTGTGGTTTCGATCTTGGTCTAAAATGTACAACATTGGTTTTATTTATATTGATAGATATAAACGGGTTCCACACCAATCATCTAGTGTATTTAACAATAGCTGTAAATCTGTTTCATTTCGGCCAGTATACATAATAATACATACTTTATCACCATCATTAATATTTAATTCCTATTAGAAATGTTTTAATGGTAGCAATCAGTGGTTTTACTTAAATTTCAAACCACAGAGTTCTTGTTTTTCGGAATGAATGAATGAATGAATGAATGAATGAATGAATGAATGAATGAATGAATGAATGAATGAATGAATGAATGAATGAATGAATGAATGAATGAATGAATGAATGAATGAATGAATGAATGAATGAATGAATGAATGAATGAATGAATGAATGAATGAATGAATGAATGAATGAATGAATGAATGAATGAATGAATGAATGAATGAATGAATGAATGAATGAATGAATGAATGAATGAATGAATGAATGAATGAATGAATGAATGAATGAATGAATGAATGAATGAATGAATGAATGAATGAATGAATGAATGAATGAATGAATGAATGAATGAATGAATGAATGAATGAATGAATGAATGAATGAATGAATGAATGAATGAATGAATGAATGAATGAATGAATGAATGAATGAATGAATGAATGAATGAATGAATGAATGAATGAATGAATGAATGAATGAATGAATGAATGAATGAATGAATGAATGAATGAATGAATGAATGAATGAATGAATGAATGAATGAATGAATGAATGAATGAATGAATGAATGAATGAATGAATGAATGAATGAATGAATGAATGAATGAATGAATGAATGAATGAATGAATGAATGAATGAATGAATGAATGAATGAATGAATGAATGAATGAATGAATGAATGAATGAATGAATGAATGAATGAATGAATGAATGAATGAATGAATGAATGAATGGTGTTTTACGGCACGTCGACACATAAATAGGTCATATTGTGCGCAAAAATTGATGAAAAATGAAGAAATGAAGTATTAATTAAAAATTAATGTAAATATATAAAGATAAAACTATTAAAAAATAAGGGATGATAAGGTGTAATATAAACTTTGTATGTAAATCAACGAATGCCCGTCAACGGGTATATAAACAAGTAAATATATATATAAAAACACATTACAATGATTTATATAGTCTGATCTCTTTTAGGAAATATAAAACAAGACTAAAATCTACAGTATCGAATAACTCTTTCATAGTATTAACATTGTAGTACCTTTGACGCATAGGATCAAAGTCTACACATTCCAAAAAGATGTGTTTGACCATTAACGGTGCAAAGCAGGGTATACATTCTCGTAATTCATTGTAATTGCTCACCTTGTAATACATGTGAATGAGTATAACGTGTATGCCCTATCCTGCACCGGGCTAGGACAACTTCCTCTCGACGAATTGGTCTACTAGAAGAACCCATTCTCCGAGTAACGGTTTAATTGGATGGAGTTTATTGTTAACTGACAAATCCCAAGCGGTTTGCCAAGAGTTACGAATATATGTGTTAATACAACTTTTAAAATCAGTATAAGGTAATTTGGTATTAGATATATGTAAATCTAATGCTGCCTTAGCACACTATCAGCTCTATCATTACCACGTATTCCTACATGGCTTGGAAGCCAGCAGAAAATAATAACATTATCAATTATAAGAAAATTATACTTTTCTAAAAGTTGAAGCACAACTGGGTTATCATGTTTCATATTACCCAGTGATTGAAGAGATGAAAGGGAATCAGAAAAGATTACAAAATGGTCATCATCAGATTCCTGAATATAATTTAAGGCAAGTTCAATTGCCTTAAGTTCAGCTGAAAAGATGGAGGCCTTGTCAGGCAGGCGGCTCTTTATGCTGTGTTTGTGAACAGCTGCTACAGCTACCTTATTTCCATCTTTAGAGCCATCTGTGTAGATATGATGAAAGTCACAGTATTTCGATTTAATTTCATCAAATTTGCTTTGAAAGACAATAGGGTCTGTACTGGATTTGTTATTATTACAAAGATCAAAAATAATTGTTGGAGTTTCCAAAGTCCACGGTGGAATTTGTGGTACTTTGTACTTGGCAATCAAATTTAGGTCGATTTCAGTGTCTCTTAATTTTGGTTTAACACGAAGACCAAATGGTCGAATGGCCTTCGGTTTTCGATCAAAAAGAGGTTCACAACTAGGATTAAAAACATTATCGAAAGTTGGGTTTGAAGGGTTAGACTTTAATTTAATGGCGTATTGAAGAGCTAATTTGTCTCGTCTATGAGACAGTGATGGTTCATTAGCTTCAACATATAGACTTTCGGCTGGTGATGTACGAAAGGCACCTAAGGCGAGTCGTAATCCTTGATTATGTATAGGGTCGAGCATCTACAAGTACGACTTGCGAGTCGATCCATATACTATCGAGCCGTAGTCCATCTTGGATCTGATAAGAGATCTGTAAAGTCGCAAGAGGACTTTTCGATCTGCTCCCCAATTAGTGTTTGCAACAACTTTAAGTAAGTTAAGAGCTTTAAGGCATTTGGCCTTCAAGTATTTAAGGTGTGGTATAAACGTTAATTTACAGTCGAAAATATGACCAAGGAATTTTGTCTCATCCACTACTGGTATTGGTGACCCATCCAGTGTTAGATGAGGGTCTTCATGATGTTTACGAAGGTGACAAAATTGCATACAATTAGTTTTAGATTTAGAAAATTTAAAACCATTTTCATCAGACCAGGTCTGAAGTTTATTGAGACATTGTTATAATTGTCTCTCAATAGTATTCATGTTTTTTGCACGATAACATATAACAAAGTCGTCAACATATAGCGAACAATCCACACCTGGATTGATGCATTTTACTATACTGTTAATCTTTATATTAAAAAGTGTGACAGAGAGTATGCTGCCCTGTGGAACACCCATCTCCTGTTCATGAATATTAGAGAGGGTTGAACCAATTCGGACTCGAAATTGTCTATCATCTAAGAATTTCTCTATAAAAATGGGTAATCGGCATCTAAGACCAAGGTCATGAAGATCATTCATAATACCATACTTCCATGCAGTATCATAAGCTTTCTCCAAGTCAAAAAATACAGCGACTTTTTTTACGAAAGCTTCCCTAATAAATGATTCAAATCGAATGAGATTGTCTGTTGTGCCTCGTTGACGCCGGAATCCACTTTGATGCTTTGTTATCAGCTTGTTGGATTCCAGGTACCAAACGAGTCTCTCATTAATCATTCGTTCCATGGTTTTACATATACAACTCGTTAAAGCAATAGGGCGATAATTTATTGGGTCCGTATGATCCTTTCCAGGTTTGGGGACTGGAATAACGATTGCTTCCCGCCAAGAATCGGGGAAGTTTCCCGTCACCCAAACCTTATTAAATATATCAAGAAGGGTAGAGAGACAGGATTCAGGTGGATCTAGGGTTCAGGTAATAGGATTTTCAGCTATGTAGCATTTTTAAGGGGATCTCGAAGTTCTGTTGTAGAGTGAATAGTTGTAGTGTATTTTTCCAAGTTTTTTCATTCGTAGTATTGCTCTTCTGTCTTTCTTTTTGTTTCTTATTTTCAGAAAACCTGGTTGACAATTTTCAGAAGAGAAATTTTGTGAAAAAAGTTTCTGCCAAATGGTTGTGTAATATCTTTGACAGATGTACAATCTCCTGTAATATTACTTTGTGACAGATGTTACATCTCCATTATCTGTTATTAGTTAGAAGATGATCTTATGAATAGATTACCTTTACCACTTTATTTTCCGGACCATGTCCCATGTCTTCTTAAGAGATGAGCGAGAATTCAGCCTAGAGACGTAAGATCTCCAGGTTTTCTTCTTGCTATCCTTAATAGTACGACGGGCTTTCGCACAAAAACTCTGAAGTTATCTAAATTTGTTTGAGTTGGCCGCAAGTTAAAAATATTTAATGCAGCTTTACGATCGCTGACTGCCTTTTTGCAGTCATCGTCATACCATGGTTTATGTGGGCGTTTAGGATTTGCCGAGGTTTTTGGAATGGTTTGATCAGCTATATCGCGAAGAGTTTTGGTAAAAAGAGCAGTTGCGTCTTCGACATCCTCGAAAACGGAAGGCTTTAATTGTTCCTCGCAGAGATTGAAACGTAGTCCAATCAGCCTTGCGAAGTTTCCATCGTTGCGTTTTTTCGAGAAGTGGAGGGCCGATATTTTCAAGAAATATGGGGAAGTGGTCACTTCCACAGAGGTCGTCTCCAACACTCCACGAAAAATCCATCAATAGCGTTGGATGGCATATTGTTAAATCAATGGAAGAAGGAGAGCTTGTAGCAGGATGTAAATAAGTATGTGACTTATTATTAAAAAGACACAAATTGTTTTTGGCTAAGAAATCTTCAATTTTCTTGCCTTTATCGTTTATATATTTACAACCCCAAATGTAGTTGTGTGCATTAAAATCGCCCAAGAGTATAAAAGGTGATGGCAATTGTGCAACTAGGTGATTTAGATCTTTAGGGTCTAGTGAAGAACTAGGTGGTAAATATAAGGAACATATTGTTATGACTCTGTGCATAGTAACACTGACCGCAATAGCTTGCAAATTTGTTTTCAACGCAACAGCTCTGTGAGGAATGTTTCGATTAACAAGTATCGAAACTCCACCAGTCGCCTTGTCCCCGGTATCACAAATATGATTGTATAGTGAGTATTGTTTAAAAGATACCTTATCACTTGTCTTCAAGAATGTTTCTTGAAGACAAAAGGCAATAGGGTTGTGTTCATTTAAAATTAAGCTGATTTCATCATAATTTGGTTTCAAACCTCGACAATTCCATTGAATGATCTTATTAGTTTTATCCATTATTTAGAGCTAAGGCGATTTTTTATTTTATTTTTGGCCTTAGATTTAGGAGAGGTCTTAGGAGACTCAAGCAGCGACATCTCCACTGATGAATCCTCCTCCCTGGAAGAGGTCAGCTGAAGTGGCACCTCAACTAACTTTTCATGAGAGGATGGAAGTGGCAGTGCAGCTGCTGGCTCTGAAATGTCCATGAGCTGTTCGAATTTGTTATGCAGCTCAATAGGGCCGTTAGACACCTTTGGCTGCTCCTTGTGCTCCCTAGTTGGAGAAGAACTAGGCTTTCCAACTTCCCTAGTTGGAGCAGCACTAGGCCTTCCAACCGAGGAAGTATTAGGCTTCACGACTGGGGAACTACTAGACTTCACAGTCTTAGAAGGACCCGCTTTCCAATTCTGAGAATTTGACATGCTCTTGACATTGCCAGAGCTTGCCGATTTTGTGTTTGATTTAAATGAAAAAGTTTGATTAGGTGAAAAGTTTAATTTTGGTTTGTTAAGTGGTATTTGTTGACTTTTGTTTGGATTTGATACTGAGGAAGTATTCTTTGCATTTTGAATTTCTGACTGTGGTTCGTATTGCGTACTTGCATCCCTGCATTCTGTGTGTGTTGCTTTTGTTTTGAGAATAGATGCGTAAGAGGTCGGACTTGAAATTTTATATTTTTCTTCAATCAATTTTCGTGCTTCAGGTAAGGGAATGTTTTGTGTATATTTAACTGTTATGATTTCTTTTTCTTTTTTAAATTTTTCACATAATTTTGAATTTGCGTGATGTCCTAGACCGCAGTTGGTACATTTGAGGTCGTTAGGACAATCTGATTCGTTATGCTTGAATGCAGACTCGCCACATTTACCACAACGTTCTTCTTTAGTACACCTGGAGTTGTGGTGCCCGAAGCCTTGGCAGTTGTAGCAACGTAACGGGTTTGGAATGTAGGCGTCAACATGCAATTGCAGATATGCCACTTTATTGATTTTGGTAAGACGGGTGTTGCAAATGTGAGGATGATAGTATTTGTACTGATAATTTTGTCATTCCTCTTTATGGTTATTCGGCGAGCCGCAGTTACCAACTGTGGCGCAAGCTCGTGAATAATGTCTTCTTCAGGTACTCCGGAGAGATCCGGGCACCTGATGACGCCTTTGGAGATGTTCATAGAGGAGTGAGGGTAGCATTTGACTTATGTGTTTAACATTTGTTTAATAGTGAGTAAATTATCCGAATGAGATTTTTTTTCTGTTTCAATAAGAAGAGTTTTTTTTTTAATTTTTTTTTATTTGTTTAACATGTCCAGCAATGGAATGGACAGTTTTCTGTATTACAAAAGGTGACATATCTGCAACAGGCATTTCCCCGTCTTCCGATTCGATAATAAGAAAACGAGGAAAGGACTGGTTAATCACTGGTTCCTCAGTATCAGATTCATGTTCTGTTTTTTTTACGTTTATTAGTAGTTTGTGCGTTTTGTGATGCCATGATGGGCGTTAAGAATTCATCTTCCACGCTTCTCACCCACCTCGGAGTCCAACAAGGGGACATTTGCTGTGGATATCCAACAGCAAAATGTAAAGAATACGTAGAAGGTATACTCATATAAAGCTAACGCAACAGACCCCCCATACCACCCAGCGGACATAACCCCTTAACTAAAAAGTCAAAGAGCCGCACTTATGTTCCGCTTAAAAAGTGGCACGAGTATAGCAATATAGCGTTTTGAGATACATGATTAGCCCGTGCGCCACCGCCATAAAAGACCCTATCTATATGATGTTTAAAGTAGAACAATATAAAAAGTAAGTAAGATACAGTGTACTGGTACTGTCTGAATAATAAGGTCGGATCTCTTATAGCTGGCGTGACAAACCGATTGATCAGATCGGGCCAAATCTGACCGCCCGTCTAGTTGAAGTCCGGACCAAAGTGGTGTGTTGCAACGTGGAGATAACTATCAGATCTCCACGCCACTCAACCACCAGGACTCCCTTCTCCAACGACACGGGTCGCCACCCACGGTCAACAGGTGGGTTACATTTCGGCGGGGGGTGGGGGGGGGTGGGGGGGGGGGGGGGTAAGTAACGAGCAGTCGGTTGATTCTTAACACCCCACCACCGACTGGGGGTCGTACGAAATGAGAATATAGATGGATAGATAGATACTTTTATTGACTTAAACTATTACAGTTTTTCATCATTACAAATATATGATAATTATAATATACACACACGTGACAGATATTAACATTGCAAATACAACAAAATAATCACTATGTTTATTTTTTGTTTCATACATATTTAAACAATCAAAAACATACACATATTATGTTATGTCAATGATAAACGAGGATGTTCTAAAATAAGATATCAAGTGTTTTTTTCAGTCTGTTAAAATGGATGTAGATAGCCTTAATACAAGTGCATCGGAAATGAATTTACTTAAACTAAGAATTACCTTTTTGTTTAATGACTGCAACAATTCCACAAATTTAAACATCCTTGGTCTAGTTGTGTAATATTTAGGAATGTAATTCTTTCTAATGTAAGAGTAAGTAGTACAGATCAAAATAAAATGGTACTCGTCTTCAATATCGTTAGTGTTACAAATTTCGCACACTCTTTCTTTTCTCTCTGTTCTCCCTCTTGAGTATCTCCCTGTTTCTATTCTTAAACAATGAGCGGATAATCTTATTCTTGTTATACAACTTTTTAATTGTTTGGAGCATAATGTTTCTAGATATGTTTCAAAATCAAAATTCTCTTTCACCATCTTATATAGCGTTATAACTCTACTGCCTTCTATATCAGGTCTCCATTGTTGCATGGAATTTTCTATTAATCTTTGTTTAAATATTAAAGGAAATAGTTTAAAACTAACACTCATGGGATTATCCCAGACATTATTAAAAGCGTTACTGTTTAGGATAAACCTTATATTAGTTAGCCAATTCTTCGCGACCTTATTACAGTTAGATAACAAATCCTTATATATTGCTTCAAGTATAATGTTCTCTGTAGACAATAGTTTATACCAATATTTGATCATTTTTACATATCTATTAATGTATAAGGGATAACGAGAGAGCTCTCCGTAAATACCAACATTGCTTGTGGTAAGTTTAACACCTAAAATAATTTTACAAAATTTTAACTCTATTCTCTCAATATCTTTTGATTTTGTAATCCCCCATATAATGGCATATTTCACTTCCATAATTTAATATTGATGCCACAAAAGCATCGAAAAGCTGAAGAGATAATTTTGGTTTCAATTCATATTTTCGTATATTAACCAAGAGTATATTCATTGCTTTTAAGGCTTTTCCACAAAGACATTTTTGGTTTAACGAAAAGGAGCCAGTATAATCACAGACCTAACAACAAATATATCTGTCTGTGGTATAATTAAGAACCACACCTAAATAATTAAAATCATCGACGACATCTAATAAACTTCCATAAACATACATGTATTGTGATAAATGGAAATTAGACCTAACGAACGGTGTAAAGGATTTGAAACAAATAGTTAATTTGACAAAGATAATAACTTCGAAAGGTGGTTGATTTCAACTATTTGCATTACCATGTGCTTATATAGACAGTAGGGGTATCTTCATTTTTGTCCTTTTTTATTTTTTTGTTCCTTTATTTTTTTTATATAAATATGTACGACTCAAGTGCCAGTGTCTCGGAGGTTAAGTCGGATAAGGTCGTACATGGTACCGTGGTAATTAATACGGTGAGAGTATCTAATGCACATAGCATTGACGCTAGCTCCGTGTCATTGGCCATAGCTCCGGATCATTGACTCTAGCTCTTATCCAAAATTGACGATAAATCTGCTATACAAGGTTTTCTGATATTAAATTATAATACTGTGTAATGATTACATGATGGGCTTTTCATATCCACGTACAGCTGACTTCCATGAATAAATACAAATGTGACCTGTCGAAGAAAACACACAGAACTTCCACTCTTATAAAAGATCTCAGCATAAAATGAAACAATAATTGGCAATATTTTTGCAACATGAACATGGTTTGAACACATATAACTGGAATAGCATTCCCCGATTTTTGAAATAAATCATTGATTTATGATATAATGAAAAACTCACCCTCCGTTGTGTGTTGTTTTTTTTGTGTCTTTGTCCCGACCTCGGAAGTGTCATTGACTCTCGTGTTCATATATCTGCAAAAAGAGCTCAGTATTTAGTACCCGTGTAAATGGTAGTCGAAAATATCAGCGAATGTCCAAACTGCCGCTTTGTCGAATACATCGTATCTCGATACTGTAAGATTCTGGTGCATTTAGTACGCCGACATTATGTATTAATTATTACTTTCTATTTCCTATAGTGTGAGGTAATAAGTGATTACACATTGAAGGAATAGTTTCGCTGATTTCCGTCTGTTTTTTTCCTTTTTTTTTTGTCCACGTAAAAGGACGGTGCTTGTCTTAAACATTGTCTTACCATACCCTTAATGATGTGTTCTCTTGTTGCTCTGGCTTCTACCAAAGAAATATAAAAAGATCGGACAGGGAAAGTAGCATTCAAGGAGGACAGTCAACCACAAAACACAGAAACAAACACGCAAACAGACAAACAAGAATGCAAAAGTAATAATAAATGCAATCGACATCACAACACAAAAAGGGTTGACAATAGGGCTACCGCCTTGGAACGGTCAGTGGCAAAGTAGGCCACTGGGGGGTTTAAACCGGTTCTAGGGTGCACCAAACCTCACACTTACCCTACTGTCAACCCAATA
This sequence comes from Cyrtodaria siliqua, assembly GCA_037043455.1. Lineage (NCBI taxonomy): Eukaryota > Metazoa > Mollusca > Bivalvia > Adapedonta > Hiatellidae > Cyrtodaria > Cyrtodaria siliqua. The sequence goes on from JAWPHD010004386.1 coordinate 156,105, forward strand.
AAACAGGACAGTGTAAATAAAGAAATACCCGCCATGATCTAAAATCTAACCAACAAGGCAGCATCAATAGGCAATATAAGTAAAACACAAATATGCTCGTGTAAATATAATACAAAAAAACAATAGCCTAGAAAGCCACAATGAAGGTACTCAATGACTTGGCAGAAGCCAGAGCAACAAGAGAATAAACCATTAAGGGCACGACAAGAAAGATCATAGACAAACATCAAACGCCACCGTCCCAATGGGCTTTAGGTAGTCGTCATCATAGGGTCCACAGCCTGTTCGGTCATCGTACAATTAAAGAGGAAAGCATAGTGGCGAACTGTAAAAGGGTCCACCAAGTCATCGAGCTCAGTGTCTTTACATAGCATGCTTTTATCTTTTACATTCATATATACATGATCATTTATGTGTTATACTTCTGTTGCCTATTACTGCTGTCTTGTTTGTTAGAGAATGTAACCTGGCGGGATATCTTTATTTACGCAGTCCCGTTTTACTGGGATGACAACAGGTCAAGATCGAGTGAGGTTTGATGCACCCTGGAACCTGGTTTAAACACCCATTGTCAACCCTTTTATGTTTGTGGTGTATACATCTTTATAATTATTGTTTGTTTCTATGGATGTTTTGGTTGCCTGTGGTTCATGAATGCTACATTTTCTGTTCGAATTTTATAAAAAAAAAAGGTATTAATTAGTTGAAAATGGCAACTGCCAGCCATACGTCAATGAAGTCATAAATCTACAGTCGATGTTTTTATTTGGCACGTCACTTTTGACGGGGTGGTGGCAGGGAGTAAGTATACTCCCTGGTGGTGGTGAATATCACAATATAATGCTCGCCCATATGCAGCAAGTTTGACAATTGATAGTTTGCAGCAAAACAGTGTTAACGATATGAACAGGCCGGCGGTGTCACCCGATTTAGCCCCTATCGAACACATATGGAATGAACTAAGCAGACGTGTTTACAGGATAAATCGGCCTCCTAGTTACCTGATGCTTTGGTTAAACAAGAGGTCAATGACCTTGAAGCTCTACTGATTGATTTTGATTTCAGGAAGTAGTCGCTACAGACTTGTTTTTTGAAAATCTATTTTTAACCGTGGCGGCCATCTTGAATTTCCGGCCGACCTGAAATTTTGCTAAGATCAATAAGACATTAAGAGCAACATTCCTGTGAAGTTTCATGAAAATCCGTCAGGTAGTTCCAAAGAAGTAGTCGCTACAAGTTTTCATTATATAACTCTATGTAAACAAAGCAGCCATGTTTAAGGTCAAATCAAAACGATTTTCGACAAGGACCAACATCATGTCATACTGATCATTTTAGAAAAAGTCCCATATCAATATCTCTTATTGTTTTGAAGAAGTAGTCGCTACAAACTTATTTATTTTAAATCTATTTTTAGCTGTGGTGGCCATCTTGAATTTCCGGCCGACCTGAAATTTTTCTAGGATCAACTAGACATCAAGAGCAACATTCCTGTGAAGTTTCATGAACATCCGTCAAGTAGTTTCAGAGGAGTAGTCGCTACAAGTTTTTACTATATAACTCTATGTAACCAAAGATGGCCACTGGCAGCCATGTTTAACGTCGAATCAAAATAATTTTCCACAAGGATCTACATCATGTCATGCTGATCATTTTAGAAAAAGTCCCATATCAATATCACTTATAGTTTTCAAGAAGTAGTCGCTACAAACTTATTTTTTAAAAATCTATTTTTAGGTGTGACGGCCATCTTGAATTTCCGGCCGACCTGAAATTTTTCTAGGATCAATTAGACATCAAGAGCAACATTCCTGTAAAGTTTCATGACAATCCGCCAAGTAGTTTCAGAGAAGTAGTCGCTACAAGTTTTTACTATATAACTCTATGTAAACAAAGATGGCCGCTGGCAGCCATGTTTAACGTTGAATCAAAACGATTTTTGACTAGGATCAACATCATGTCATGCTGATCATTTTAGAAAAAGTCCCATATCAATATCACTTATAGTTTTCAAGAAGAAGTCGCTACAAACTTGTATTTTAAAACTCTATTTTTAGCTTTTGCGGCCATCTTGGATTTCACATCAACATGAATTTTTGCTAGGATCAACTAGACTTTATGGGCAACATTTCTGTAAAGTTTCATGAATATCCATCCAGTAGTTTCAGCTGTGAAGTCGCTACAAATAAAAGTTTACGGACAGACGGACAGACGGACGACGGACGCCGCACCACGGCATAAGCTCTGCTGATCTCTGATCAGTAGAGCTAAAAATGGAACATTTAACAACATTGCCGACAGTAGAGTGTCTGCCTCGCATGCATGAGATCGTGTGTTTAAATCCTGACAGGGTCATATGAAATATATATATAGTGTGGTTGAATCCTTAAATGTGATCCCACTCATACGAGCTATAATTGTATGTATGTATGCGTGCATATGTTAATTTTGCCTACAGACGAGTGTTTATGATGTAGAGATACAGCATATCAGCGTGTGTTGCAGCTATTCTTTTTAGGAAGTGAATGTATTCGTTTGATTTCTGTGTCCCTCATCACAGCTAGGCGCCCTGCCGTAGTTCGTCCGAAGGTTGTTTGTCCTTGGTTGTTCGGACATATTTCTCCCTATATATTATATATGTAATATATTGTTCCAAATGGTGGCATGAACAATGAAAGCGCACAAAATCATTTATAGATTACGATTTCTGTACTCAATCTAGCTACATCCCCGACTGTTAAAGAGTTACTAAGACGCTTGCCTCTAGAATGGTTCTAAAATGAAGTATCCTTTGATTGTTCCGAAATTCTATTGTAAAACAGAAGAGATAATAAGCATTTGCTTGTCAAACAACAATTTTATTTGGCAGAACATGCTTTGTCCGCATGCCAAACGCATATAGTTAAAGTCTAGGAATTATTAATTAACTGTGATAAAATCGTGATAGCAAGCATCTTTAAAATACATAATTATGTGTCCAATGCCATGGTTCTTGAAAAAAATACATAATTATATGTCTTATGCCATGGTTCTTGAAAAAAATACATAATTATGTGTCTAATGCCATGGTTCTTGAGAAAAATACTGTTTAAGTTTTCCCCTTTTAACCAATATCTACAAACGTTGAACCCCCGGGGCATAAGCACAATGTAAAAACTTGGTAGCGGGCTGAGAACTTGTGTTACTTGTAAACTATTATACCTGTACGCCCAAAGGTCACCATTTTTTTAAAACTTAATACAGGATCATATACAAATGCTTCATGCAATATATCAGAGCTGTATGCCATGCGATTTCAGAGATAAGTGTTTTTCAAACTTTTCCCTGCTTTGTAAAACTTGCAGTTAGATAATAGTTACCTCTCTTGGAATTTAGAACATAAATTGTACACCATAAATTATATATCACTGGGAAGATAATTTAATTCTCGACACTTTTTTATACATGGACAGAAGCGGTAAGATGAAAAGAAATGTTATGGGCAAGACCTTTGATCATAAAGTTTAACAAAGGTTACTTCTCTTGAACAATTTATAACCCCTTGTACAACCTTAATTCATAGTGATATAATAAAATCTTATTTCAGAATATATACTTGTCTTGTCGTGCCCTCAGTCGTGTGTTCTCTTGTTGCTCTGGCTTCTGTCAAGTCACTGAGTACGTTATTTGTGGCTTTCTAGGCTATTTTTGTTTGTTTTTGTATTTATATATACACGAGCATCTTTGTGTTTTACTTAAATTGCCTATTAATGCTGCCTTGTTGGTTAGAGAATGGTTCATGACGGGGATTTCTTTATTTACACTGTCCCGCTTTATTGGGATGAAGTAAGGTAAGTTTGCCACTGACCGTTCCAAGGCGGTAGCCATACGCTGATGGGGTCAATGTCATATCAGGTTCTATTGTCAACCCTTTTGTGTTTGTGATGTCTTATTTGGCCTTCTATTCATCTTTTAAGTTGTTCTTTGTTTATGTGTGTGTTTGTGATGGACTGTCGTCCTTGAATGCCACTTTTCCTGTTCGATTTGTATATCTAATTTTACATATAGGCCTATGGGTCGAAGTAAGTTAGTCAAGTAACAAAACAAGCTCTTCCCTATTAATCCGAGACTTCTCTGACCTTACCAGCCTTTTTTTACGATTTTGATATTTGATCTCTAAAAACAAAAAACAAAGAAGGCTTTTAGGGTCAGAGAAGGATTGGATTGTTCCCTATGTCCATGTATTGTAAAACATGAAATCACTACATCTCTATATCTATACAGACTTTGGAGCCCTAGGGCGGGCCAATTTTTTAGCCCGGGTGACAAAAACACAATTAGTTTCTAGCGATCAATTCTAAAAAAGGATTTGTCAATCTATGACTAGTGCGAAAGTTGTTAAAGGTTTCGGCTATTTTCCGTAACGGTGGCCATTTTCAAAGTCCGATTGACTAAAATAAATATGACAGGTATTTCATTACAGAAGCATCCGTGTAAAATTTGAGCAAAACAAATCAGTAGTTTCAAAATAAATGCTTCATATTGACAGGGTTGATATATTAACTATATCGACCCTGATATTGACACCTGCGCGCGCCATCACATTGCTGGCCAGGAGAGCTTGATCTATACCAGCCATTGCGACTATAGGTTAACGCCTGCCATTATGATTATAGGTTAACACCTGCTGCCGCGAGACTCTGGCTTCGGCATCGTTCTGAAAAGATACCTTTTAATCAATATCTTGAAAGAAGATTATGTATTTTATTTCATTATCGCGAATAAATTGTAGGACGCGGACATTTCCCTGAAAATGCTAATACTAATGCCCCAATGTTCAGTGTGCGTGCGTGCGTGCGTGTGTGTGTGTGTGTGTTGGTGTGGGGTGGAAGAAATAATGGTTAAAGAGCTCAAAAAGTACTTTTTCCTTATATAATGTTATTGTATGTGTTGGTGTAATTGAGCGTGGATAGGTTATTTTTTCTGTGTGTGTGAAGTTTAGCCACCCCAATAATTCAAACCTTTTTTTTTTGATTGACTCCCCTCCACCCGCAGTGGTTACTTCTCCGATCTGTTACAGTGCCACCACACAAATTTATAGCTGAAATCCAGCTGTTTAATTTTTTGGTTAAATATGTTTTAGGTCAATTTTTCAACTTGCTTTGTTCATACTATAGGAAATTTGTGAAAAACGGTATCGGTTATAAAAAATAATTTGATTAAAACGTCTACAACATCATAGTTGTGTCCTTTCTCTAACTAACTGTAACTCTTTTTTTTTTACAAAACATCTTGGGATTTCCTTGGAATATATATGGAATTAAGTGTGCAGTATATACAATTTGTACCATAGCTGTAATGGTTTTCCTTTGTTCTTGCACATGATATATTTTTCATAAACCTGAAGATCTGAACCTAAGCCGTGCTATAAATGCCGGTATATTTCAGCCGTGTTATAAATGACAGATTTGGCAGTTATACCATGGCCTACTCCATTGTACACGCGCAAAGTTGTAAGTTTACACACAACCTATCAATCAAAATGTCAATTACCGGCAATTTCTAAGGTACAAAACATTTATAGCATGCTTTTCTCGTATGCGAATTATACTGCACTCTCGGGCCTGCGGCCCTCGAGAAGCAGTATAAATCGCATATACTCGAAAAAGTATGCTATAAATATAACATATAAAACGGAAATCCCCGTGTCGCGTTTCTTTTTCCTTTCAGTATATATTTAATATGCACACTGGTTACTACTTGTAATTTAAACACATTACATAAGCTGTGCGTACATTTAATAAAGATATTACACCCAAGCCAAAACAGGTTGAATGTTTTCGACATCTTCTCGAAGGTGATGATGTTATTGCCAATTTGCATGTTGGTGACGGCACGAGTTTGCTGTACCAACCAACCTCCGCGCAGTGATACTGTAACAGAAAGGGAAGTAACCGCTGCGGGGAGTTTGGTACCAAGCATGACCTAGTGTATCGCCATTTTGTAAACACATGGCCTCAGCTATCATCACGTGATTTGTGTATTGGCTACAATATCACTGCGCGGAGGTTGTGTATAGTAAAGCACAACACTTTTCTATCGAAACATTACTTTCTATCGAGACATTACTTTTTTCTTCAAAATATCCATATATCTACATACATTATGAAATATCCAAACATACATATTGAAATATTGATTGATTTATTTATTCATTTCGTGAACATAGTAAACGCGATTACTCGTGGACTGATTATCGGAAAATTCCATTGACTTTCGCTTTTAGATAACGATGCTTTTATCACAAATTGGGACGTATATCCAGTCTGGCCAGCATAGACTGGGTTACAAATCGTAAACCATTCAATCACTTTAGTGGCGTAGATAATTAATGATTCGTGATACCAGTCATTCTGCAAATGATTCAGAGGCAGGAAAACAAATATATGAAATACAAATGCATGGAAATGGTGGTTTGTTTGGTTTACATGGGGAAAAAATGTCGCAAACGGACAGTTATTCACATGTGCCACCTCTACCTCCTAGATTCAGACTTAGGGATTTGATATTAGGGGACAACACTGTAAATGATTCTGACAGGTGAGTTATATTTTGATAAATTAACCACCCCATTCACATATGTTTTCGAAGCATTATGTCTTAATATGTTACTTTACTTTGAATGAACAGGTACACATAGTATTCAATAATGAAATAGATACCAATAGTATTAAACATACTGAAAACAAACAGTTCTAAATATAAATGCATCATTTAAAGGGGCTCCATCGATTAAAGGAGCTAGCCACCAGAATTTCTTCAAGAGAATGTTGTCCAGTGTTTGACTTGTTGTCCAGTGTTTGACTATGTGTTAGGCTTGAGGAGAGAATATGTTCTGCCAAAATAGATTTGTATGATGTTTAATTGTTATTTTTTTTAATTAATGTAAATGAAGCATGAAATGCCTGGAGATGTAACTTAAATATAGGATGATTAAATATCTGAAAAAATGATGCCAAATGTGGCCCCCCCCCCCCCCCCCCCCCCCCCCCCCCCCCCCCCCCCCCCCCCCCCACCACCACCACCACACACACACACCACCACCACCACTTTTGGTACAAAGTATTCAGGGCAAATTTAGCGAGTATTCAGTACCCACGGCCCGGTACAAAGTATTCAGGGCAATTTAGCGAGTATTCAGTACCCACTCGGGTTATCCATGTTATATAGTACTCTGTACTCAGGTCTAAAATGAAGGAGTATTCAGTACTCCGCTCTAAATTAGAGAGTATTCAGTACTCGGCAGGGGGTGGGGACAAATGTCGGCTTACTCAGTGCACCCAGATTGTTGTACAGTTTAGAGAACCAGTCGAAGCTTATATTTGAAAATGCTTGTTTTATAATATATATATATATAATGCATGTTATAAGTCGTCATTAGTAGACTGTCGGCAAGCTGCTTACAATGCCATCAGATTTTCATCATTTGATTTGTCAAGAAATATTGAAGGGAGCATTTATGTAGGCAAATTGATTGTGATTTAAAGGTATTTAGCTTTAATTTTGGTTATGCTATTTTAAATAATGTAGGGTGGAAAAAGAGAACAGGGGTAGGGCCTCTTGCCTGGAATCCTTTACTCAGAATCAGTTACCGGTACTATATATGGATGTTCCCATGATATATATCGAGGTGGTCTTTCTGGCTTAAACTATATCAAGCAAGCACACTTGAGAAAAAAGTATAGGTAATCAACTGTATATTTAAGCACAATTGAGCAGACATATGCTCTCAAAGTTGTGCCAGATAATTTGTTTTTAATGTTAACTAACCTTTCATAATTATGAGCAGTTTATATAGCTATGGCAGGGATCGCCGTTAAGGACTGTCCACTTGCCCCGGGCAGGTAAAACATTGATCCGGGTAAAGGCTCAATCCCGTCGGGCAACTTCAAAACTGAGTAACAAGGACTATATATAGTATGACAAAACTCAGTTGTCTAATAATGCTTTTATTTCCTTCCGCGTTTCCATGCCATTTTGGTAACGAGACGTTTTCATTTACTATGAAAATACGTTATCTTGGACAATGCTTGGACGATCAAGATTGTTAAGACTATTGTTTGTTGATACAGAACAAACATTTTGCTATACAAATAAAAGAATACGCTTAAATTTGAGAAACAATTGGATATTCCTTATTTCTTTTGCGTTTTTGTTCTATAAAACAATAGTGATATGATATGCTGTTTGTAACAATAGCGTACATGTACAAACAGTATATCCTTATAAGATAAACACTTTGGGTCTACATAATTGAGCAACCAGCAAACTGGCATGCGCCAGTAAATTTCAGAGTTAACTTGCCCTATGGGCAAGCTGGCCGTCAAGTCAAGCTGTCTGTCAAGTTAACGTCGAGCCCTGTAGGGTATGTAAGGTTAGTATAGATCTACCTTTTTTTACTAGGTGTAGTACTGGATTCATTTGGGAGTGTATGTAAATTTATATAGGATTATACAAGCACGTTACTACTGCTTGTCACAGAGCTAACTTTTTTGGCAACACCGTTAGAGCGTCTGCCTTGCATGCGAGAGGTCTCAAGTTCAAACCACACTGAGTGTACTGAATTTTACTTATCTGTTTACATTGGTACCGTGACCAGGATATTTACTGCTGGAGGCTGTTTAGCTGAGGTAGCTAGGAACCTGGGTTCTAATTGAAGGAGTATAAAACATAGCATAATATTTTGTTTGGAGGGCATTACATAGGCAATATTTGTTACGACTCAGGCCAGTTGCTATGCTGAGACACACCGAGGCAGTTGCCTCGGTTTTATAGAGACATACAAGATATATATAATACACACGAGAAGCCAAAAATGAGTAGTAAAACAAACGACCAAAATAGGGTGTATTTTTACTGTTTTTATTAGGACCAAAGTTTCGGTCATGCAATGACCTTCATCAGGGTAGATAGATATATATATTTATGAAATATTTCTCACAATACAGTGATGTATGAGACTTAAAACTCTAGGTAGGCTCCACATACATGTCTATACACTCTGTGTAGGCTCCACACACATGTCTATACACTCTGTGTAGGCTCCACATGCATATCTATACACTCTGTGTAGGCTCCACATACATGTATATACACTCTGTGTAGGCTCCACATGCATGTCTATACACTCTGTGTAGGCTCCACATACATGTCTATACACTCTGTGTAGGCTCCACATGCATGTCTATACACTCTGTGTAGGCTCCACATGCATGTCTATACACTCTGTGTAGGCTCCACATGCATGTCTATACACTCTGTGTAGGCTCCACATGCATGTCTATACACTCTGTGTAGGCTCCACATGCATGTCTATACACTCTGTGTAGGCTCCACATGCATGTCTATACACTCTGTGTAGGCTCCACATGCATGTCTATACACTCTGTGTAGGCTCCACATACATGTCTATACACTCTGTGTAGGCTCCACATACATGTCTATACACTCTGTGTAGGCTCCACATGCATGTCTATACACTCTGTGTAGGCTCCACATGCATGTCTATACACTCTGTGTAGGCTCCACATGCATGTCTATACACTCTGTGTAGGCTCCACGTACATGTCTATACACTCTGTGTAGGCTCCACTTGCATGTCTATACACTCTGTGTAGGCTCCACGTGCATGTCTATACACTCTGTGTAGGCTCCACGTGCATGTCTATACACTCTGTGTAGGCTCCACATGCATGTCTATAAACTCTGTGTAGGCTCCACGTGCATGTCTATACACTCTGTGTAGGCTCCACGTGCATGTCTATACACTCTGTGTAGGCTCCACATGCATGTCTATACACTCTGTGGAGGCTCCACATGCATGTCTATACACTCTGTGTAGGCTCCACATGCATGTCTATACACTCTGTGTAGGCTCCACATGCATGTCTATACACTCGGTGTAGGCTCCACATGCATGTCTATACACTCCGTGTAGGCTCCACATGCATGTCTATACACTCTGTGTAGGCTCCACATGCATGTCTATACACCCTGTGTAGGCTCCACATGCATATCTATACACCCTGTGTAGGCTCCACATGCATGTCTATACACTCTGTGTAGGCTCCACATGCATGTCTATACACCCTGTGTAGGCTCCACATGCATGTCTATACACTCTGTGTAGGCTCCACATGCATGTCTATACACTCTGTGTAGGCTCCACATGCATGTCTATACACTCTGTGTAGGCTCCACATGCATGTCTATACACTCTGAGTAGGCTCCACATGCATGTCTATACACTCTGTGTAGGCTCCACATGCATGTCTATACACTCTGTGTAGGCTCCACATGTATGTCTATACACTCTGTGTAGGCTTCACATGCATGTCTATACACTCTGTGTAGGCTCCACATGCATGTCTATACACTCTGTGTAGGCTCCACATACATGTCTATACACTCTGTGTAGGCTCCACATACATGTCTATACACTCTGAGTAGGCTCCACATACATGTCTATACCCTCTGTGTAGGCTCCACATGTCTATACACCCTGAGTAGGCTCCACATGCATGTCTATACACTCCGTGTAGGCTCCACATGCATGTCTATACACTCTGTGTAGGCTCCACATGCATGTCGGCTCCACATACATGTCTATACACTCTGTGTAGGCTCCACATGCATGTCTATACACTCTAGGTAGGCTCCACATACATGTCTATACACTCTAGGTAGGCTCCACATACATGTCTATACACTCTGTGTAGGCTCCACATGCATGTCTATACACTCTGTGTAGGCTCCACATGCATGTCTATACACTCTGTGTAGGCTCCACATGCATGTCTATACACTCTGTGTAGGCTCCACATGCATGTCTATACACTCTGAGTAGGCTCCACATGCATGTCTATACACTCTGTGCAGGCTCCACATGCATGTCTATACACTCTGTGCAGGCTCCACATGCATGTCTATATACTCTGTGTAGGCTCCACATGCATGTCTATACACTCTGTGCAGGCTCCACTTGCATGTCTATACAATCTGTGCAGGCTCCACATGCATGTCTATATACTCTGTGCAGGCTCCACATGCATGTCTATACACTCTGTGCAGAATCCACATGCATGTCTATACACTCTGTGCAGGCTCCACATGCATGTCTATACACTCTCTGCAGGCTCCACATGCATGTCTATACACTCTCTGCAGGCTCCACATGCATGTCTATACACTCTGAGCAGGCTCCACATGCATGTCAATACACTCTGTGCAGGCTCAACATGCATGTCTATACACTCTGAGTAGGCTCCACATACATGTCTATACACTCTGTGTAGGCTCCACATGCATGTCTATACACTCTGTGTAGGCTCCACATATACATGTCTATACATTCTGTCTAGGCTTCACATACATGTCTATACACTTTGTTTAGGCTCCACATACATGTCTATACACTCTGTGTAGGCTCCACATGCATGTCTATACACTCTGTGTAGGCTCCACATGCATGTCTATACACTCTGTGTAGGCTCCACATACATGTCTATACACTCTGTGTAGGCTCCACATACATGTCTATACACTCTGTGTAGGCTGCACATGCATGTCTATACACTGTGTAGGCTCCACATGCATGTCTATACACTCTGTGTAGGCTCCACATGCATGTCTATACACTCTGTGTAGGCTCCACATGCATGTCGGCTCCACATGCATGTCTATACACTCTATGTAGGCTCCACATACATGTCTATACACTCTGTGTAGGCTCCACATGCATGTCTATACACTCTAGGTAGGCTCCACATACATGTCTATACACTCTAGGTAGGCTCCACATACATGTCTATACACTCTGTGTAGTCTCCACATGCATGTCTATACACTCTGTGTAGGCTCCACATACATGTCTATACACTCTGTGTAGGCTCCACAAACATGTCTATACACTCTGTGTAGGCTCCACATGCATGTCTATACACTCTGTGTAGGCTGCACATGCATGTCTATACACTCTGTGTAGGCTGCACATACATGTCTATACACTCTGTGTAGGCTCTACATGCATGTCTATACACTCTGTGTAGGCTCCACATGCATGTCTATACACTCTGTGTAGGCTCCACATACATGTCTATACACTCTGTGTAGGCTCCACATACATGTCTATACACTCTGTGTAGGCTCCACATTCATGTCTATACACTCTGTGTAGGCTCCACATACATGTCTATACACTCTGTGTAGGCTCCACATGCATGTCTATACACTCTGTGTAGGCTCCACATGCATGTGTATACACTATGTGTAGGCTCCACATGCATGTCTATACACTCTGTGTAGGCTCCACGTGCATGTCTATACACTCTGTGTAGGCTCCACATACATGTCTATACACTCTGTGTAGGCTCCACGTACATGTCTATACACTCTGTGTTTTCTCCACATACATGTCTATACACTCTGTGTAGGCTCCACATACATGTCTATACACTCTGTGTAGGCTCCACATGCATGTCTATACACTCTTACGTATCACAGGAAAAATGTTGTGACATGTGCCACATATGTATTACTTTCTTATTATTTGCATGTTTCTTTCATATATACATCATGTTATTTACATATGTGCCACATATGTAAATGGTACATATGTGTTACATATGTATCTCATATATGTTTCATGTTAAAATAATACACCTGTACCACATATGAAATGTATACATATGTTTTTCATATGAAATTCTTATACCTGAAATACATAAAGTATTTTTTTTTAAAAATGGAAGAATATTGTAGAAAATGGTTTATGTCATTTTTAATACTGTTAATACCCACTTTACACAGAGGTGGCGATCGTTGAGCGATAAAAAATTGGCCAGATCTCTTGACGAACTTTAAATGAACGCCCAGTGATCGCCAACATAGCGCAATGATCTCTCAATGATCCTACAGTGATCTCTATGGTCGCCACGGTTTCCTCATAGTTTTGACCCAGTCCAAAACTATGAGGAGATCGAACACCAAGGTAAGCGATCTCTCAACGAACGCTCAAGGAGCACTCAACGATCTCATTGGTCTCCCAATGATCTCACAGCGATCTTTCAATGAGCGCTCAGTGATCGCCAAGGTCGCTCAATGATCTCTATAGATCGCCATTAAAGTTGCCGAAAATTGAATTTTTGATCGCTCAATGAACACAGAAGCGACTTGTTCGAGGTTTTAGGAGATCGTAGAGAGATCGGGCCAATTTTGTATCGCTCAACGATCTCCTTCTGTGTAAAGGGGGCATTAGTAAAATATATTTTCATATGTATTACTTTCAAATGAAATACATATATGTGGTATGCATATGTATCACATATGTAAAACATAAGAATTTAATGCCTAGATATTTTTCCTGTGCAGGAGAAGGCCTATAAACCGTAGAATTACACATAAACGCAGATTACCAACACATTACATATATTGTAATCTGTGGAACAAATCTATACAGATGTTGTTTAAATCTGTGTCAGTAATTCCTGGACTGTTGTTGTTGTTGGTCAGTGTTTGATGTCCACCCTAGGCTATACAATGAAAGCTTCACCCTAGACTAACAAGATTAATTTGATGGGATAAAACAGTTTATCTGGAGATGATAAAGAGATGGAATAAATGCCATATGTTATAATAACCAGCCCCCAGGGATCGATGTAGACCCAGCAGGGTGTCATTAAATTGCTTCATATGTTAATGAATGCAAATTGATATAATAATATAAGTTTGTTGTTGTGTGTCCTTTTGATGGTGTGGGTTGGGGTGGATGTAGGGCAGGGAGTTTGGAGGGGGATATTTTTATTAGATTTAGTAACATTAACACCAAATAATAAAAAAAATCATTTGAGAAATCGTCTGCCTTGCACAATTTTAGTCCAGAACTGAAAGAAGCAGATCGATATGCCTGACATATCTGCACTATTTTTGTCCATTGTTATCCTTTACTTACTAGCTAATTCCAAAAGGTCATAATAAAGACCCGTGAGAATATGAAGCTTAAATGGGGTAATCCGAGCTTAGTAATTAAGGTCAGAGAAGGCTCGGATTAATAGGGCTGGGGCCACTGTTTTACTGGAAAGTATATAATAAATATAAATATTATATATATAAATTTGTGTTATTATTCTTACGGATGATTCTGGTTCTACACAGGAAACAGTGGGTGGTCTTTAATCCACCACAAACAAATTGACCATCATATATAGCCTAAAATATGTTGAAAATGACGTAAAACATGATTCAACCAACCAACCATCTAGTAATATATTAGTATGTATATTGTAATTTATTTAAAACTAAAATCATATTAACACACAATATATGAAGAGAAGGTGAATATGGAACGCCATGACTGTCTTATGATGTTGCCGATTAATATATTCAGTGCATTTCCTTTTATATGTGGTAGATCTTTCATGATATGCAGTGCATTTTTATTTATATGTGGTAAATAAATCTTTATATGTGTAGAAAGGTATTTATATGCAGTAGATTAATCATTATATGCGATAGATAAGTAGATAAACCATTATATGCTGTCCAGTTATTATTATATGTAGTGCATTAATTGTCTAATATGTGAGGTCCTTTCAACATTATACGAAGTAGGTTTGTATTTATATGCAGTGCTTCTGTTGACTTTATGTGTGGTACTTATTTTAATATAAGGTGGATACGTCTTTATATTCGGTGGTTTCAGTTGCATTATATTCGGTACATACGGCTTTATACATGGTGCATTTCTTATGATATATATGTTGTGCTTTTTCTATTATATGCTGTTTTTTTTTCACTATGATGATGAGATCAATCGGAACGCTCGATTTTTAAGATGTTGCGATGTTATCTGAAATCTAACACACAGTGTGATATAAAAAAACGAAAAAATAACACCTACCTACCCTATATTTTTCAATGCGTTAGCGGAAACAAGCCTTTTTTTTGCATAACATAGAGGAAGGGTGACACATTATAGAGGCGAAGGGTGACACATTATAGAGAGGAAGGGTGACACATTACAGAGGGAAAGGGTGATGCATTACACAGGGGAAGGGTGACCCATTACAGAGGAAGGGTGACACATTGCAGAGAGAAAGGATGACACATTACAGAGGCAGGGTGACACATTAGAGATGGAGAGGGTGTCACATTGCAGGAAAGGGTTACATATTACAGAGGGGAAGGGTGACTCATTACAGAGGGAAAGGTTGACACATTACAGAGGAAGGATGACACATTACAGAGGGGAAGTGTGACACATTACAGATAGAAAGGGCGACACATTACAGAGAGGAAAGGAGTCCCATTACAGAGGAAGGGTGACACATTACAGAGGGGAAGGGTGACATATTGCAGAGAGAAAGGATGACAGTCACACATTACAGATGAGAAGGGTGATACATTACTGTAACAGAGGAAGGGTGACACATAACAGAGGAAGGGTGACGCATTACAGATGGGTAGTGTGACACATTGCAGAGATAAAGGGTTACACATTACAGAGGGGAATGGTGACACATTACAGAGGGTAAGGGTGACAAATTACAGACAGGAAGGGTGTCACATTACAAAGGGGAAGGTTGACACATTGCAGAGAGAAAGGTTGACACATTACAGAGGGGAAGGGTGACTCATTAAAGACATACAATTCAGGATTAATCCTGAAATCAGGCTTGTGGATCTCCATTTCCTAATTAACTTGTGTTAACTTTATTGATAATGTGCATTGGTCTGTTTTGGTAAATTTTTTCCAGTGCATATTTAAGTTTTGCAGACGACATTACGTGGCAAGTTGGACTAGACGGCGCTGTTAAACTCACACTCCCTGTTAGATTTCCGATAAAATCGCAGCATCTTAAAAAACGAGAGTTCCGATTGATCTCATCATCATAATGAAAAAACCACAGCATATAATAGAAAAGGCACTGCATATCATAAGAAATGCACCACGTATAAAGCCGTTTGTACCGAATATAATTGAAACCACTGAATATAAAGACGTATCCATCACATATAGTAAAATGTGTACCACATATAAAGTCAACAGAAGCACTGCATATATATACAAATCTACTTCTTATAATGTTCAAAGGACCTCATATATTAGATAAACTACTGCATATAGTAATAAATGCACTACATACAATGATAACTGGACCACATATAATGGTTTATCAACTACATAAAATGACTTATCTATCGCATATAATGATTAATCTACTGCATATAAATACTTTTCTACCACATATAAAGATTTATTTATTTACCGCATATAATTAAAAATGCACTGCATATCATGAAAAATCTACCACATATAACGGGAAATGCATATATTAATCGGCAACATCATAAGACAGTCATGGCGTTCCATAGGTGACAGCTATTTATGTCATAATCAACTTTTCAAAATGTTTATATAAAACAATCGTTTGATTATGAGCAATAACCTAAGTTTCTGCATAATGTATTTGAGAATAAGATTTTATATTATATAATTATATGTATTATATTTACTTATCTAGTTCTTATATATATTTACTTGTTTGTACACCCAATGACGGGCATTTGTTGATTTACATATATACATAGTTTATATTACTATCATATCATCCCTTATTTGTAAATAGTTTTATCTTTATATTTTTACATTAGTTTTTATTTACTAGTTCATTTCTTCATGGTTCATCGGTTTTTGTGCACAATATGACCTATTTAAAACACCATTCATTCATTCTCCGCTGTACATGTGCAGGAGCATTGTGGTAGAGCATCTGCCTTGCATGCGAAAGATGTTCAGTCCCAGACCGGGTCATTAGGCCTAAAAAAAAAAATGTGTGGTTCGGGTAACATGTTCAAAATTGGTAGGTAGGGTAGGTCGAATTTTTTTGTTTTTTATGAACGCAAAGAAGATGCACTGAATTATGTACTATAATTACTGTGGCTTTATTACTGGTCGCTCAGTGTCTGTATAATGTGCCTGGGTGGAGTATCATGTCTAGGGCATGGAATTCCAGTGTGGCAGCACTATAGAGCTAAGCATAGAGCTCGCTTCTACTAGTAGACATCATTGCTAAAAGCAACTTCAAACCGCATAATTATATACATACTGGTACAATTAATTGAGTGCATCCTTCCATTCCGGAGAGCATTTTAACAAATTACAAAAAACATTTATTCCACAGTGTGCTTCAGAACATAATAATATTAAATGACTTTTGTTGGGCTGAAAGTGTGCAATCACTGGGAATCACTCATTTGTTCTGGTTGCCACGTTAATGTACACATTCATCACCTATTCACATCCTTTTTGCTTGGAATTCCAAATGGTGTAACCGTATTGTTCTAATTCCTTGGAGAGACAGCTAGCCTGGGTGATATATAGGTCACCTTTATCTGGTACTGATGTGTACAAAAAATGTTGAATAACTATTACACCTGTGTAACATAATGATGGTATGTTGTGAGAACTAGAATGTACATGTATACCTTCCCAATCCTGTATTGTTTAAAGGAACACCGGGCAATTTTGAGTTTTAAAAAGTCGCAGAGTCTCATTTGTTTTTCTTGCATTGTGGATGAAATAATTCTTAAATGATTTAATAGACTGTTCAGTCATATAATTAAACCAATGAAAGAATTAAAGAAAAAAATGAAAAACTCGAGAGTTCTTATTTTATTATATGCAAGCTGTTTTAAGTGAAAATGATCATGGATTAATAAATTAAGGCACTTAAATTTTAATTCTTGATAAAACTTCAAGATTACCGTGTGTCCCTTTAAACTCATAAGGTATCATACAAATATTGCTATTTCTTTATAGAGCTGTGTGTCCCTTTAAACTACAAGGTATCATACAAATATTGCTATATCTTTATAGAGCCGTGTATCCCTTTAAACTAAAAGGTATCATTCAAATTTTGCTATTTCTTTATAGAGCCTTATGTCCCTTTAAACCTAAGGTACCTGCCCGGATGATACAAATATTGCTATTTCTTTATAGAGCCGTGGGTCCCTTTAAACCTAAGGTATCATACAAATATTGCTATTTCTTTATAGAGCCATGTGTCCCTTTAAACTACAAGGTATCATACAAATATTGCTATATCTTTATAGAGCCGTGTATCCCTTTAAACTAAAAGGTATCATTCAAATTTTGCTATTTCTTTATAGAGCCTTATGTCCCTTTAAACCTAAGGTATCTGCCCGGATGATACAAATATTGCTATTTCTTTATAGAGCCGTGGGTCCCTTTAAACCTAAGGTATCATACAAATATTGCTATTTCTTTATAGAGCCAATTATATGTGTCCCTTTAAACTAAAAGGTATACAAATATTGCTATATCTTTATAGAGCCGTGTATCCCTTTAAACTAAAAGGTATCATACACAAATTTTGCTATTTCTTTATAGAGCCTTGTGTCCCTTTCAGCTAAAAGGTATACAAATATTGCTATTTCGTTATAGAGCCGTGTGTCCCTTTAAACTAGAAGGTATCATACAAATATTGCTATTTCTTTATAGAGCCGTGTGTCCCTTTAAACTAAAAGGTATACAAATATTGCTGTTTCTTTATAGAGCCGTGTGTCCCTTTAAACTAAAAGGTATACAAATATTGCTGTTTCTTTATAGAGCCGTGTGTCCCTTTAAACTAAAAGGTATACAAGTATTGCTGTTTCTTTATAGAGACACACAGCCATTTTACATAGGCATCCAGTCTGCGACGTAGCTAGGGTGTTTAGGATGTGTATTCAAATCTGGGGAGGGGCGGGGTGGGGTTGTATTTTTTCTAATGTTCATCTAGCAATGTTGCGCAAGTTTTCTGTACATTTAAATCATAATAATGTAAAGTAACTTGGTCATTAATAATTTAGATTTTGAATTATTTCACTTACAGGAATCCATTCTTTACATTCTTTTGAAAATAAATAATTTCATCAATTAAATATACAACCACTTTCAATTAAACAACATGTTTTCAAAATCATTCTGGTTATATCAAATTTTAGGTATGTCCTTTGAAGTTTGAATGGTGATTTACGTCATTTTTAGCAGACCTTACTTAGACCATATAATTTTATGACGGTCAGTTTTTACCTCTTCTGGCCAAGGACCGTTAACTTTTACCTCGTTAAGACGATAGGGCCTTCATTTTTCATCCGATCTTTACCAAACTTTAACAGAATGTTAATGTCAATAAAAGCTCAGACAAGTTCGAAAAGCAGCAAGATCGGATCAATAACAGCAGAGTTATGGCCCTTGATTTAGTTAAAAATGCTATATTTTGCCTCGTTAAGACGATAGTGCCTTCATTTTTCATCCGATCGTTACTACATTTTACGAGATTGTCAATATCAATGAAATCTCGGACAAATTCGAAAACCAGCCAGATCTGACCAGTGACAGTGGAATTATGGCCCTTGATTTATTAAAAAATGCTTTATACGATAGGGCCTTCATTTTTCATCTGATCTTTACCAAACTTTACCAGATTTTTTTTACTTTTCTTTTTTATTATTAGTATATATACAGGGGCGTAGCCAGCGATACGCACTTACGCACGTGCGTAACATCGATTTGAAAAGTGAAAAAATAATTATGGCCAAAAATGGCATAAAAATCGAAGGCTAAGGGGGGTTATTTTACCCTACAAGGCTGCCAAAATGTGACCAAAAAAACCACCAGAGGCTGCCAAAGGATGTCTATATTTTAAAATTTTCTATTGTTGGCTTTCGATGAAACTTGTCAGGAAGCATCTGTAAGATGTCTAGTTGTGCATATCGCGCTTTTGTTCCAGTTTGCTGATTTTTGATGGAGTTATGGCCCTTTGACATTTTTACCTTAAATTTCTTGTCGGCGATGGCTTGTTGGATTTCTACGAAATTTGGCAGGAAGCCTCAGTATCGTGTCTAGTTGTGCAAAGCACGGTATATCAATGAAATCTTGGACAAGCTAGATCTTGTAAGTAACGACAGAGTTATGGCCCTTTGTTGAAAAATGCTATATTGTATTTTCCTTTGTTAAATCTTCCATTTTTATTTAGAATGTTAATATAAACAGTGTGACATGAACCTGCAGCTTTGAGAGGTCCTTTTAAGTGTAAAAAAAGCATTGCTACTATTTCTGATTATTTTGCTGATACTGTTTTTAGCTCTACTGGCCAAGGGCCAGCAGAGCTTATGGGATGGTGTGTTGTCCGTCTTCCGTCGTCCGTCCGTCGTCCGTCCATCCGTCCGTCCGTCGTCCGTTAACTTTTCTTCAAACGACTTCTCCTCAGAAACCGCTTGGCTAATTTTGACCAAACTTCACTTGGATGATCCTTAGATGAATGCTTTTTAGAGTTATTAAAATTAGTTCAGCACTACATCCAAGATGGCTGCCATTACCATATATGGTCGAAACCTTAAAAAATCTTCTTCTCCAGAACCGCTTGACAGATTTCAATGGTTTTTCTTTTAAAAATGATCGCCAACGCCTAGACTACCAAGTTTGTTCAAATTAAGTCCCCGGGGTCAAAAATGGCCGTGCCCCGGGGGTCCAAAGTTTGTATATTGAGGTTTTGCATGTTTTTCATATAGACATATAGGATTTTTTTTTAAAAAATCTTCTCTGAAACCACAAGACACAGAGCTCTCATGTATTACATGTAGCATCAGCTTATGGTCCTCTACTAAGTTTGTTCAAATGGTGACCCTGGGATCAAATTGTCCCCGCCCCGGGGGTCACAGTTTTACATAGACTTTTATAGGTGTTTTTTTAAAAAAATCTCTTCTTGGAAACTACAACAGCCAGAGGTTTGATATTTTGCATTTACTATAAGCTTATGGTCCTTTACCAAGTTTGTTCAAATGGTGACCCTCGGGTCACATTTGGCCCCGCCCCAAGGGTCACATGTTTTACATGGACATGTATAGGGAAAAACTTAAAAAATCTACTTCTCTGAAACTGCAAAAGCCAGAGGTTTAATATTTTGCATTTGCTATAAGCTTGTGGTCCTCAACCAAATTTGTTCAAATGGTGACCCAGGGGTCACATTTGGCCCCACCCCGGGGTCACAGTTTTACATAGGCTTGTATAGGGAAAAACTGAAAAAAATCTTCTCTGGAACCACATGGCACAGAGCTCTCATGTATTACATGTAGCATCAGCTTATGGTCCTCTACTAAGTTTGTTCAAATGGTGACCCTGGGGTCAAATTTGTCCCCGCCCCGAGGGTCACAGTTTTACATAGACTTATATAGGTTTTTTTTTTATAAAAAATCTTCTTCACGGAAACTACAAGAGCCAGAGGTTTGATATGTTACATTTATTATAAGCTTATGGTCCTTTACCAAGTTTGTTCAAATGGTGACCCTGGGATCCCATTTGGCCCCGCCCCAAGGGTCAAATGTTTTACATAGACATGTATAGGGAAAAACTTAAAATTATTATTATATTATTTTTTTTTAAATATTTTTATTTTTTATTTTTTTTTTAAATATTTTTATTTTATTTTTTAGCTCTATGTTCGACCAGTCGGACCAGTAACAGAGGAGTTTTTGATTTAGTTAAACATGCTATATTTTGTCTCGTTAATACGGTAGGGCCTTCATTTTTTATCTGATCTTTACCAAACTTTACCAGATTCTTTAGTTATGGCCGTTGATTTAGTTAAAAAGCTGTTTCTTGCCCGAAACTTTCAAAAAAACGTAAATGGCAGTCACTCACTTCATTGATGTTATAAGAGCCATGTTAGCCAGTAGAGCGTCCACAGGCCCTCTTGGGCCTCTTGTTTTTGCTGTTGTTGATGCTGCTGAAATGGCATCACAAATAGCTATCTTTCTCACCAAAATGACATTGGCACCAAAAGAGTGCAATATCAATTCCCTTTGTCTTGTAACTCTTGGAAATCCAGAAACTATCTTTAAAAAAGTGATTTGCCGTATATTGAAGCTCTGTAACCAACCAAACAACGAAATCTGAATAGCAAATTTGTGATTCTTTCACTAAGTTCAGTCAATGTTGGGCTTCCTCGTGTTTTTGTAATTGGACAATTGATTTTTTACTGCTTGATTGATTACAGTCATTATCGTAACTGGATTATTCAGATTTCATCAAGCTGCTGCTTGACGTTGATGTTCTGTATGCTTTTTTCATTGGATCACAGTCAGTTAATAAAAATTATCTTTTGACTTTGATCTTCTGCATGTTTTTCTCATTGGATCACAGTCAGTTAATAAAAGTTATCTATTTGTTTTATTACATTATTCAATGAGCATACCATATAGAAATGCCATTGTAAAAATATATTGAACATTTGCCTTAAGGAAAAAACGAGAATTTGTGAAGTTGTATAGCATACCGTATGGCATATACCCCCGTTTAACTGCTCCCACCTCTTGTACCTTTTTAAACAACTTATGACTTGTTATTAACCATATGGGGAACATTTTGGACACATTTGGTTGTTATAAAGGGAAATAAATGTTGAACATCAAGGGAAATTGACAGAAAAAACAACTTATTTTTAGCTCTACTGGCCAAAGGGCAGCAAAGACCAAACTTTAACAGGTTGTTAATATCAATAAAAGCGCGGACAAGTTCGAAAACCAGCCAGATCGAACCAGTAACAATGGAGTTATGGCCCTTGGTTTAGTTAAAAATGCTATATTTTGCCTCGTTAAGACGATAGGGCCTTTATTTTTCATCCAATCTTTACCAAACTATAACAGGTTGTTAATATCAATGAAAGCTCGGACAAGGTCGAAAACCAGCCAGATCAAACCAGTAACAGCGGAGTTATGGCCCTTGGTTTAGTTAAAAATGCTATATTTTGCCTCGTTAAGACGATAGGGCCTTCATTTTTCATTCGATCTTTACAAAGCTATAACAGATTGTTAATATCAGTGAAAGCTTGGATAAGTTGGAAAACCAGCCAGATCGGACTAGTAACAGCGGAGTTATGGCCCTTGATTTAGTTAAAAGGGCTTAAAGATGCTATATTTTGCCTCGTTAAGAAGATAGGGCCTTCATTTTTCGTCCGATCTTTACCAGACTTTACCAGATTGTTAATATAAATGAAAGCTCAGACAAGTTTGAAAACCAGCCAGTTTGGACCATTAACAGCTGAGTTATGGCCCTTGATTTAGTTAAAAATGCTATATTTTGCCTCGTTAATATGATAGGGTCTTCATTTTTCATCCGATCTTTACCAAATATTACCAGATTGTTAATATAAATGAAAGCTCAGACAAGTTTGAAAACCAGCCAGTTCGGACCATTAACAGCGGAGTTATGGCCCTTGATTTAGTTAAAAATGCTATATTTTGCCTCGTTAATATGATAGGGTCTTCATTTTTCATCCGATCTTTACCAAACTTTACCAGATTGTTACTATCAATGAAAGCTGCAACAAGTTTGAAAACCAGCCAGATTGGACCATTTACACCGGAGTTAAGGCCCTTGATTTTCTGAAATATGCTATATTTTGGCCTCATTAAGAAGAAAGGGCCTTCATTTGGCCAGATTTCATTGAAATTTTTCAGGGATGATCAGTACCAAGCCTAGTTGTACATATCGTCACCGAATGATTTTGGCGGAGTTATGTCCCTTTAAAGCTTTTAATACACAAACTTTGTTCTGACTAGTTCTCCTGAACCCTGGCCGGATTTAAACGAAACTTTTTAGGGATGATCAGTTCCAGGTCTAGTTGTGCAAATCTTTGCCATGTTCCAGTTGAATGCTTTTTGGCAGAGTTGTGGTCCTTTAAAGGTTTTAATACACAAACTTTGTCTGGACTATTCTCCTGAACATCTCCCCACATTTCAACGAAACTTTACAGGGATGATCAGCACCAAGCTTAGTTGTGCATATCATCGTCGCATTCCGGTTAACAGATTTTTGGTTGAGTTATGGCCCTTTAAAGGTTTTTGATACACAAACATTTTCCGGGCTAGTTCTCCTGAACCCCTGGCTGAATTTTGTGCATATCATCGCCATATTCGGGTTGAATGATTTTTGGCAGAGTTATGACCCCTTAAAGGTTTTAATACACTAACTTTGTACAGACTAGTTGTCCTGAACCTCTGGCTGGATTCCAACGAACTTGTCGGGGACAATCAGTACCAAGCCTAGTTGCGTATTTCATCAACATGTTCTGGTTGAACAATATTTGAAAGAGTTATGGCCCCTTGTGCATAAACTTTATCTTTAGCCAGTAGAGCGTCCACAGGCCCTCTTGGGCCTCTTGTTTGATACTGCTTTACAGAAGACACATGCATTTGGTTATTTTGATTGGTTATCAGATTGACAGAATACTGTTGTTCTCACTGTTTTTATTGGATATACTGTAAAAACTTAGAACTTGTATAATTTAGCCATAGATTGAATAACATGTTTCAGACAAGTTTGCTTGTTATAAAAGGAATTTAATTTGATCTTATAGTCGCACCAACAGCTATGGTCATATGGCGACTTTTCCAGCTTCCATTGGTGGACGAAGACCCCAGGTGCCTCTCTGAGCAATTTTCTTGCACGAATAGGCATCTGGGTAGAACCATTGACATTCCGCAAGCTAGCTGGATAGCTTCTCTCGCATAAAGATTTCTAGGCCTATGTAGGATCATTATTAAAGGAAACTAAATGTTGGACATCAAGGAAAATTGACAAAAAAGGGTATTCTTCTCTTATACATAGTACTGTTTTAAGTGTCTCCGTTAACAATATTGCATTGCAAACCTTCGCCTCTCACCACTATGGGTTTGAATCCCACTGGGAGCTCGACTTGTAAGTGAGGAAATGTCGATTCTTACGGATGGCGGGAGGTGTACAGTACTGGTTCTACCCAGGAAAAGTGGGTGGTCTGCCTCCACAAAAAAACCCCAAAAAAAACCCGTCATATATAACATATATAAAAATTACTTAAAACACCATACAAACTAACAAACAAATACAGAAGACACCTGTGATTGGTTGACAGAACACATACTGTTTTACAGAGGACACCTGTGATTGGTTGACAGAATACATACTGTTTTACAAAAGATACCTGTGATTGGTTGACAGAATACATACTGTTTTACAAAAGACTGTGACCTGTGATTGGTTGACAGAATACATACTGTTTTACAGAAGTCACCTGTGATTGGTTGACAGAATACATACATCACTTCCTCTGTTGTTGTAAGAGCCAAGTGTCCTCATACCTATTGAGCCTTGTTTAAAAATCAATCAAATATCAATTAAATTTTCATATTTCTATTGCATGGTTTTTGTTAGATTAAGTCTATTGTTACATGGACATTGATTGGGTTGTGAGAGGCTCAATTGCTCCCTGAAGCATATGAATTTTCTGGAATTCTGTTAGTATATTGAATTGCCACATCATAGTTCATTGACAGCAGCTTAGTTGATTTGATTTCTGATGGGAGGATTTTCTGTATGTTTATGTCATTACAAGAAGGCCTGATTTTTTATAATTTTTCAGTTCTCAAACCCTCCGACCCTAAATTTTGCAAACACAAACAAATGTTTAAAAAAAATAATCTGTTATTAATTTTTTGGTCACGCATTTCAAACACCCAAGTTATCATGTTCAGTTTTTTTTCGTTTTTTTCCCTCTCCTCCTGTGGAAAAAAATCTGAGAACCAAAAAACTAAAAAAAATCTGGTCTAACAACAGTCTCAAGCTACTGCTATTCAATCACATATAGACAAAAAATACACACTGGAGTGAACTATTAGAAATATTTTTTCCTTTGGCCATATTACAGTGGAATACTCTACCAGAAGGTGTGCTGATATCAGCAGCATCAACCACATCAAACCATAAGATCTGTAGTTTTGTTTTTATCCTAATTTTATCTTTTTCAGGCTTTAGTTTTAACACACCTTTCAAACTATTTCCCCACCTTTTCTTACTTTTAAACATTTTACCTTGTCTATATGAGCAGACACAGGCCTGCAACGTGCTTGAACTTACCCTTGAAAGCGTGCAGCAGTAGAGAGATAGATACTGTTGTCTGCATCCATCATTTCCACATGTTTGCTGTGTCGAAGGAATTATCATACCATAACATTATAATTTTCATGCCTAAATGTTCCTGGCCTAGTGGTAGAGTGTCAGCATTCCTTGCAGGAGATCGTGGGTTCAATCCTCGGTTGGGTCATATAACACATGTATAACAAATACTTAATTAAATGGTTCTAGTAGCTTCCTTGCTTGACGTTCAGCATATACAGGTTAGGCCATATTTTTTTGGTTCTCAGATTTTTTTCGGAAAAAGTTCCACAGGAGGAGGGGGAAAAGAAAATCTGAACTTTTATAAGTGTGTATCTTGTAATGGTGTTAGTCACATTGTATGTAAAACATAAAATGGTCCTGAACAAATTTATATAACATGATCTTCTGATTTTACGTTAATTTTTAAACATGATAAATGGGTGACCAAATAATTAATAACGAAAACCTTTTTTTAAACTTTTTTTTTTTTTTTAAAATATAATAATTATCTTCTTTTTTTTCTTCAATTTTGCAAAACTTAGGGTTGGAGGGTTTGAGAAACGAAAAATTAAAAAATTCTGGCCTTATGATGATATAGCTGAAGGCTGGTCAGCCTTAGAAGTGGCAATATAATGTGACTGGGTGGGGTATCATATCATGCGTCTGTGATGTTGCTTTCCATTGTGGCAGCATCATGAAGTGTAGCATGGAGCTCACTACTATAAGAAGTCAATTAATATCTAACAGGACCTCAGAGGTTCCCCTCTCCCCACACAACCACTCACAAACTCTCTTACTCCGCTTCACTAGCACCTCTTGTTAATGAAA
Organism: Cyrtodaria siliqua; assembly: GCA_037043455.1. Classification (NCBI taxonomy): domain Eukaryota; kingdom Metazoa; phylum Mollusca; class Bivalvia; order Adapedonta; family Hiatellidae; genus Cyrtodaria; species Cyrtodaria siliqua. The sequence goes on from JAWPHD010004386.1 coordinate 182,947, forward strand.
ACTGGAGAAAAAAATCACAGCTACTTGACATGTCCGAGAAAATATAATTTTCAGTGAAGACGCAGACTGTAAAACTTACCTTGTTCTATACAGTATCGATTGACATACAAGATTCTGCAGAAGAAAGTATTTTTTACAGAATGGAAAATCAATTTATATAAAATCATGCAGGTCTTTGCTTTTAGAAAGCGGGGAAATGATGTCGTTTAGGATAATTACATTATATATACCGGTAGCTGGTAACTTACTTAGTGTTAACCTACTTTTCAACAATTAGTGAATGATAGTATATTGATCATTCAAATGAACATTCCCGCAAGCGTAGTGTACTATGGTTTTATGATGCATACGCAATTAACGATAGTATTGATCATTCAAATGAACATTCCCGCAAGCGTAGTGTACTATGGTTTTATGATGCATACGCAATTCCCGCAAGCGTAGTGTACCATTGTTTTATGATGCATACGCAGTTAATGCGCCTTGAACATTAAATAGCGCCTTGATCGCACTTAATAAAATAGAGTCATACGGTAATCTGAGTTTTAATGAAATAGGTTTATACAAAATTTGAAAATCTAGTCAATCTGCTTGGATTGAAAAATATTGTTTGGGGCGCTTGTTGAGCCAAAGGTTTTTTGGACTGTAAAGACAAAATTCAACTTAGTGAGTACCCAAATAAAATGTATATCACTGAAACAGACATTTTTAGTGGTAAATAAAAATACCTTACTTTTCCAAATCGGTTGAGAAATAAAAACTTCACATTCAGAAGTTCTTTTTGATACGGCCTTTTCAATGCAAAATTCTGTTGCGTAAAAAATTGAAAAATATATTTTTTTAGAAGTTATATTCAAAAATGATTTTAATGTGTTGAATAAATGTAAATGAAAACACTCTGAAAGTTTTATAGCCCAATATGAAGGCTAACTGAAGTTATTTGAGATTATTTGATTTTCTGCTGTCCCGCCAACAAGGAATGCCCCATCAGAATATCATTTTGGTTGTAAAATATTTATTTCTCAACCAATTTTCCAAAGTAAATACCGTATTTTACCTTGTATAGTACGCACCCGTGTATATAACGCACCCCCCTCTCAGAGGTCAAAATTGGGGTAAAAAAGTTGTTTCCGTGTATAATACGCATCACAATATTAGTTTTCCTAGATGAACCATTCAACGAAAATAAAAGGTTAAAAAAAAAAATCACGATCGAGAAAATTAGCTTACAAAAGTCAATATAATTACTTCAATCATTAATTGCCAATCTTCATGGGAGTACCTATCTTGTATCATCTCATCAAAAAGCCAATTATAATGCCGCCGATAATTGTCCGTAATCCGATAATTACATCTACTAAAACACAACAAAGTCGTTGGTTACCGTAATCCATTACGCCGATTATACTAACATTGTGTATTCACGGGAACCAGTGCTTATCATAAGTGTAGCACAAGTGTAACGCGTGATTAGTTACCTGTACCCCGTGGCTAAATCTGGTAAAGGTCACACGGCGTGTCAAAGTGCATCCTCAGAAATAGCCGCTACTCGCGGCAACTTCAAAGGATTATAGAAATGGAATAACCCACTTTACCCCGTGTTTAAAATGTGTCTACACTGCAGCCGAGGTGCGCTTTTGTTTGACCCAATTATCAGTCATCAAATGTGTACCGGTAAGCATGTTTTCACAAGCATTATTGAATAATTGCCATTTCAAAGTAGGGTGATTCTGCCTTTCTACGCCGTCTAAAATATATGTATTTCAAAATAAAGCAAAAACTTCATTAATTTTTTTATAAAATATTAAATAAAATCCTATAAATATTAGAATAGAATAGAACTGTAAAAATACTACATGTACCCAGTATGTACCAGTCTAAACAGCTGGAAGTCACGTGATATTACGTCACGCGATATAAACAAAATCGAGGGACGATTTTTCACACAATTTATTGAAGTTTTACAACAAATATGCAAACATTTATACAAAAACAAGCATCATAATACACTTTATTCATTTATAAATCGAATTAAGTCAATATATTAGTTATATGAAGCGAGTAAATTACGAAAAAATTGTGTATTATCGGTATTCACAATTTTCTGTCTCAGTGTCTGTTCGTCGTCGTTTTTCTTCCCAGACATCGATTTTCTGAAAGAAAAAAAAAGTTATCTCTATTGTTTCCTTATATTGTACGCACCCCCCTTTTGGAAACCGTAAAAGTGGTCAAAAAACTGCGTACTATACAAGGTAAAATACGGTAGTTCTATTTACTACTAAAAATGCCAGTTCTAATAAGGCCTAAAAAAAAAACTTGTGTGTTTCTGGTTTCACCCTGTCAAAAAGTTAGGGTAGGTAGGTAGGAAAAAGTTTTTTTTTTAGATATTTTTTTTATATATATTGTTCGCATATGTTATGCCATTTTTCTACTAAGGCAACTTTTTGATAACTTTTGTATCCAGATTAGATGCTTAACAACTCTGGCTAATAAAATTATCATTTGAATAAAAAAAAGATTTTTTTTTTTTTTTTTTTTTTTTTTTTTTTTTTTTTTTTTTTTTAAATTTTTTTTTAATATTTTTTTTTTCCGCTAAAAATATTTAGGGTCGGCGGTGATAAAGTAGGGTCGGTCGGGAAACCGGAAACACACATGTTTTTTTATTAGGCCTAATATATAACTGATGTACTTATTATTTAAATTGCTCAAGCAACTGCTGCAAAACCTTTGGCTGAAACAAGCTGTGCCCAACAATAGGTAAAATAAACTAATTAATACATTATAAATTACTAAATGCATTGTAATAGTAAAGGAAATGGAATAGACTTTTAGACATTGCCAGTTTCAGTGATGATATCTGAGATATTTGGGAGGGGTGTGACGGTGTCATTGAAGGCTGTGGTGTGTAATACATCGTCAATGTGGGGTTGGGTAGGGGAGCATATTCATTGATTTTGATTCTTTTGCTAGGTCTGAATCTGGGGTCACGGTTCACGTCACACTAGCTTAACTTGGTTACTTCAGTGTATCCTTAGGCAAGTCACTTCCCTTAACTTCGATCGTCTGTTGGATGGGGCATGTATCAGAGTCTGTCCTCCTAGCACTTTGAAGAAACATTGGAATCTATTCGATAGTAAGGGAAGGCATATTGGATTCCTGGGTATCCTTCCCCTCTTTTGGGGGCAGCTCAAACATAAACAATGTGTTGAGACCTTGAATTAAATCTTTCTTTACACTGGGAAGTAAGAAATTGTTGATTATTACGGATGGTGGTAGGTTTATAGTAAAGTGGGTGGTCTGCCGCTACCACAAAATAATCGACTGTCATATATAGCCTAAAATGTGCTGAAAATAAAAGCATTCAACCAACCATCAAGCAATCATCTTTCGTTACACTCCCTGTTCACTCTTTGCCTCACATGCCGCTTCTCCGTTTACCTCTAATTGGCCCGGCTGGCCCCTTCATAGCCCCTTCATATGATACCTTTACTTTGACAACTCCAATCTTGCAAAATGTCACTGCTCCAATCCTGCAAAATGTCACTGCTCCAATCCTGCAAAATGTCACTGCTCCAATCCTGCAAAATGTCACTGCTCCAATCCTGCAAAATGTCACTGCTCCAATCCTGCAAAATGTCACTGCTCCAATCCTGCAAAATGTCACTGCTCCAATCCTGCAAAACATCATTATACAATCTTGCAAAACATCCCAGAATGGGCAATTAAAAATGAACCAAGCATCTTTTATGGATTGTGTTTAATAGCTCATTAGCTTTTATGTTATAACTCTAGATCAGTATAATCTCCTAGCACAGCCTGATTTGCTGCTTCTGTCAGGGACTAATGAAAGAGTCCGCAAAATAATCAGCCACACACTCATTAATATCCTTTCATAAACAGAAATGAATCGATTCTGTTCAGCAGTCTTTTTAATCGGGAAGTTTCTTTGACTCAGAAATCTTTTGAACTTCTTAACATAGTCATATTCTTTATATTGACATGACAGTTTAAAGCTTTAAAATAATCATAGTTTAGGTTGCAGGGCTTTTTTCCTTCTTATTAACAGGGGCTGAAATTCAGCTACTTCACAATTCAAAATTGGTCATTTTTTTTACAACTGTGGCCGATTTTTTCACAATTAAAACATTTTTTTTTTTGGTATTTAATAACAACATTCCCCATATAATTTTTCTCAATATTGTTTTGTTTTGGATACATTTACATTAGAAAGTTTATCCATATTATGCTGAACAATTGTACATTTGTTTTATGGTGTCCTCCTCCCACAGAAACAATGTATGCATTTATGGAGTAATATTAAACATTTGTCTGTGATTTTTAAGGAAATACTGGGAATAAAAAAGCTATATCTACTCATTTGCTCTGCTGCGAAATATCTCCCAATTTGCTGTGAGATATTTTGCAATATGCTGGGAGATATTTCGCAGTACATTGCTCGGCCTTTTCCGTCAGTGGCGGGAACACCAAACGACGTTCCAACTGTTTTACGGTTGTCTTCGTCAGATTTCGCCACTAGGGAATACCGATTACGGAAATTAACGAAGAGTTTCGGTTCCACTTGTTTTGTTTGTATGACGTTACGTTGTCTTGGCGTTTTTGTGCAAACTGTTGTAAAAAGGCGTGAATCATTAGAAATATTAATAAAATATCATTTTAAAATATGTAATATATAGTTTAATAACCAGTATTTTTGAGATACGTTAAATATCTCCCTCGGGAGAGAAATGACTCCCGATACAAGAACAAATGCTTCGCACTCGTTCTTATATCGGGGCCATTTCTCTCCCTCGGGAGATATTTCCCGTATCTCAAAAACACTGGTTATTAAACTATATATATCGCTTTTAACAATTAATCTTTCAATACTTTAATTATCACGCTTTTTTTCACAAGATGACCAGGCTAGGGAGTCTTCACAATTTTTAGAAAAAAGCTCTGGATTGATTATTTTATGTCTTGTCGACTTTAAATTTTCCTTTTTATACTTGACTTGAAATTTGTTTTTGTTTTCCATCAGGAACACTTTGTTTGAGGGATGTAGAGTAACAGTTTATTTGGTGTGAACTAAGGCAGGGTATTATTTGACTTGTTTGTGGGATGTGGACGTAAACTGGGCAGTCCTGTGTCTGAGCATGTTAAAGAACCATATGGATTTATAGTAAGAGTATGGCATGGCACAGTTCCTTAATTTCCTTGTGTACTTCCCCTCTCTCTGGGGCAGCAGGAAATAACCTAATTGAACTGAATTGAATTGGATTTTATAATCGCACCAACAGCAATGATCATAATGGCGACTTTCAAGCTTCCATTGGTGTAGGAAGACCCCAGGTGCTTCTCCAGGCAATTTTCGTGCACTGACAGGCACCTGGGTAAAACCACCGACATTCCGCAAGCCAGCTGGATAGCTTCCTCACATAAAATTACTAGTCCCATGAGGGACCAAACCCACAGGGGTGAGGGGCAAGTGATTTCAAGTCAGAGACTCCAGCCACTCAGCCCAGGACTGCAAGAAAGATAAATATTGTCAGTAAATTCAAATTATATACTGACGATATTTATGTTTATAATTTATAAATAGAACGAATTCGACGGTGCACCATCGCAAAATACCCACATTTTCTTCACACAGGTCAATTCCCTTTAAAGTGACAATATCCATAACTTTTAGTCTATAAAACACAAACAAATAACATTGACAAACATAACACACCAACCATTATTGAATATTTACTTAATAAAACCAAAATTGTTTGATGGAATTCAATAGCGGTACAAAAAAACGCTTTGTGGGGTTTAAATCGTAACCCACACTAAAATAACACTCAAGAGTTTTAAAAGATAAATCATTTGACATGCTTATTTATCTCTTTCATAGACGACTATTATACCAATTAATGTGCAAAAATATGGAAAATGATGAATTATTGGTGTATTTGATGTCCCTTCCTCCAAGTCCCACCAATGACATAGGAGGAAACAAATGTATACAGAGTAATCCAATCATCATAATGTTTCATTTGAGACATAATTTGAAAAAAACACAAAAAACAAACATAACAAATTCCCCCCCCTCCCCCCACCCCACACACACCCACACACACACACAGATACAACCCCCCACCCTGGGCCCCTGGGCAGATGTCCGAGTTCGAAATAATAAAATCGTTTGATATGTTGTTTATCTTTCATGGACGATTACATGCACCAAGTTACTGCAAGAATATAGAAAAATGACAGTTTAATGGAATTTTTAGTGCTTTTGACCTTTTGACCCCACTGATGGATCCTGGGTGCAGAGCCATCATCATAATGTTTCATTTGATACAATTACAAAAAAAAAAGACTCCAAAACCCCAATGTTTATTTTACGATTTATATTGACATATTTTAATTTTCTCTCAGGAAATTGTCCATGATTAATTAAGTTTGAATTCCATCC